>OX596282.1:27787089-27909589 GCA_951394225.1 Harpalus rufipes | reverse complement strand
TGTTTTTTATTTTCTTCTTCCACTTATTTCACACACACACAGACACACACTCACACACACACACATACACACACACACACACGCACACACACACACACACATCATCGTAAAAATGGTAAAATCGTATTATAGGGACCCTAAAATATGTTTATTCACTAAAAACTCATCATTGAATTTTTTGACCAATGACAATAGCTTCCTTACCTAAAGGTGACAGAAAGTAAAAAACCGTAAAAATTTAATAAAAACTTTGTATAGTAACTATGTATTTGATGTTGAAAATTCGGTTACATCTAATCGTAACTTTTTCTGATCTTTTGTACAGAACAAAGAGGTGCTTCTCGAATAATGTGAAAATACAGGATATAACTCAAGATAATCCACAGGCAAATTTAGAAATTTCCACGAGTGCCAGACCAGTGTATACGAGTATTCAAATTCGTCTTTTTCTGTGTCAGGTCAATGTGCAATATCTAGCAGTTTAAATATATCACTAACGTAAGTATTATGACAGAGAATTTTTTACTACAAACCCGCCATAAGATGAAAAACACATTAACTGCCAGGATATGATCAAATTCCTAGTTTCGTCAGCGTTCAACTACATCCAACTTATGTATAGTAGAAATGATTAGGCAGAAGACGCACGCCATCAATTTGAAAAAAAAGAAGAAAAAAGTACTAGTATTAAGTAATGTATATATTAATGATATTTATAATTATTTCTAAGTCAATAGTTATTTTACAGAACAAAATTATATGAAAAAATTGTAGTTTTTTTATTTAATTTCTAATTATGGTCCTGAGTTACGTCATGCGACCTTTATTACAAATTAGTACATTTACAGATTTATGTTACAATTTGTTAGGAATTCATTTATTTCATTGTGATGTTTTTCTGGGTGCTTGAGGGTGTTTATCAAAGGCTTCTTCGTTTGTTGTTGTAGTGATATTCTATGCTAGTCGTATTTTGAGCTTTGGTTGACTATATGTTCCATGGTTTCTGGTGTATTAAATTTCTGGTGTCGGGTGAATCTCAGATTTTTATTTTATGTTTTAAATAGTTAGTTTGTCCATGTCCAATTCTCATTCTTATTATGTTTTTTATGTTTTTTCTTCTACTTTGAAGGTTTTTGTACCATGTCTTTCTTTGTATTGTGGGCTGGAGATCATGATACCATTGTCCTTTTGTTTGTGCGTCAATGTTGTATTTTTCTTGCCATTTCTTAGTAGTCCTATATGTCCTGGTATCCGTGTAATTTGATGTTCATTCCCTTCTTTCTTTATTATTCTATTTGGAGGTAGATGTAATTTTATGTTACGTTCCACTGTTTGTTTAAATGTATCCCAATCTGTATGTTTGTTGTAGAGCATAACGGGTCTTTGTATTGATTTTACCCTTGTACTTAGTGTTACTATGACCGGTGAGTGATCTGAAGAAAGGTTCAAACATGACGCAGTGTGAATGTAATTATCAGCGATATTTTTCGTAACGCAGAAGTCGAGTAAGTCTGGCAGTTTATTCCTATCCGTTGGCCAGTCTGTTGCTTCCCCCGATGATGCATGCGAATAATTATTGTTTCGAATTATTTTTAGAAGATCACGTCCGCGAGGGTTGAGGACGTGAGCCCCAGTCTGTGTTTTTTGCGTTATAATCACATCCAGCGATAAATCTGTTTCCTAAGGTTCTAAAGAAGATTTCAAAATCATTGCGTCTAATTATATACTTTAGAGGATCGCTGATAATTTTATTGGACCATTCCAATCTTCAACTATAATACTGGTTGCTTGCAAATGATTCATACAGTATTCCGGAAGGTGGAAGTGTCTTATTGTGCTTTTAATTAGAATGGCTGTGCCTACGTGGGCAGTGCCATCTGGGTGGTTTGTGTGAAATAGGGTATAATTGGCAATTTTAAAATATGATCTCTCTGTAAAGTGTGATTCTAATATGAGCATTATATCGAGTACGTGCCATAGCGTCTAAATGTCATAGCGCCCAAATTCCATAGCGTCTAAATTCCATACCATCTAAATTGCATAGCGTCTAAAATATGCCCCCCACCAATTGCCATAGCGGCTAAATTTGACCTGGCTTATTTCGGCCACTACCAGTGGTGTTGGTAATACAGCAAACTGTAAATATGTCTACATTTATTTGGAATTGTGAAACAGATGGCGAGTTTGTTGTGTAGTTAATACAGTGCCACAGTGCGTATAAGGAGGTACTATAGTAGTCAACAACAGTTAACCAAATAAATACTGTAAATAGTTTACGAATACAACGGGTTTGTAATGTAAATGAAGAATATGCACTGAAAGACAAATATAATTCAATATATAAACATAATGTAAATAACACAAATATGAATTAACTATTATCTACCTGTTTCATCAAATTTACCAATATGAAAGTACATGTAATAAGTGCATTTAAATATAAGTATGTAAAAAAATGAAAAATTGCATGTTTAAATTTATATTTGGTATGGATTAAAATATAAAACGTTTTATTTTAAAAAAAAATTACTCTAAATTCATACAGATAGCCAGAAAGAAGGTTTACAACTTTATTATTAAATTATAAAATATAAAAATAAAATAAATATATCATCACGGCATATTATCCATTACTGGGTGTGCCAATCTGCTTTGTACATAAATATCGGTAATGATGAAATATACAGTGTGTCCCCGGATTAAGTATACAAGAGGGAAAAGATCTTTATTTCTAATTTTACAAAAGAATGTTATAGGACGAACTTTTTTGCTTAACTTGAAACTCTTTTGTCATTTAAACCTTTAATTATTAATATTTTAATTTCCATCCTCGAAATTAGGAAAGTGCCTTCGATATATGGCTTGCTTAACCCACTTGCAACATGTGTCATGTGTAATATGTCATGTGTGGTTATGTTTTTATAAGTAATACGAGTAATATCGCAAAACTTATTTTCATTGCAATATTTGTATGTAGTTTAATGTATTAAAAAATCGGATAAGAGATACTATATCTGCCCGTAACATTTGAGGAAGTGCAGAATAGCTTTAAAGAGCTGCGTCGGAGGATTGAGTTATGTAGCGACGAAGGTAGAGGGTTAATAGAATAATTTAATATTTGATTTTTGTTTGAATAGTTTAATAAAAAACTATTTTTTTGTTTATTATTATTATATATAAATGAATTTTTATTACTTTTATAGATTCATGGTGTGATTATTTAATATTCCTTTATAATATCACATTTCTTACAAATAAATAGAGAATGAATCCATCCTGCATAAACTGTTTATAATTTTAATGTTTTGTTATCGTATGGAGACATTTTTATTATAAAATTATGAATATTTTCAATATTTATTCCATAAATAAATGAATATAGCTAAATTATTTATTTATATATTTATGTATAATACGTAACACAATGCTTTTCACTTTGTATTAAAAAAAATCCCGCACTTGCCCAAAAATAAAAATCTGTTGTGGCCAGCACAATAATACCTCTCGCCACTTCCGTTTTTGGTTACATAAGTATAGGGCGCGAGCAGTCATGTGACATTGTTGGCCTTGACAAGCAGATATGGGGGTTCGTGTCAAAATGAAAATTATTAATTTTGTACATATATGTCAAATGTTAGAATTTTTAATCAAAATTTCGAGATTTTCTAAATTCACGTAGTTAGTTTGTCATACTTGACCTAGACAAGCAGATATGGAGGCGAGTATGGAGGCCCTTGTCAAAATGGCAGTAATTATTTACATTAATGTCAAATGTCATAATTTTTCACGTGGTTAATTTGTAACCAGGTATGAGGAATTTACTTGTCGAGGAAAATAAACCACATGGAATTGGAATATCATGAAATCCAGATGTGCGGGATTAGATTTGCTGCCATAAAAATCAAAAGAAATTTACAAAGAAAGCATAGAAATTAGAAATTTATGGATAGGAGAAAAAATATTCAATCGTTTGCCAAAGAATGTTATGCCAGCATATTTTGCAAATTTATCCGAGAAAATGAAATCTTCTAGTTTGTGGTCCCAGTACTCCATGGTGAGGGCCATGTTAAACGTAAAACACAATGTTGGCATACCAAAATACATGAAATTGTGTGATTTTTTCAAAAAGTAAACATCATGGATATTTGGCAAAAAAAATATTATCTTAACAAGACTTCCAAAATATATTAAATATGTCCCAGATAATAAGTATTTGTTGTATTAAAGTGATATTTTATTTTGTGAGAAGGTATATTAAACAGTATTTTTTTGATTTAAATTTGTACTTCTAATATTTTTCTGACATATGCCGATGTGGCCGCGGCCAGCACGTCCCAGCTCTGAGCACCGAAGTTTACCGAACGCAATAAATGGAAAAATGCGATTGGTCCAGCAACTGTATTCGGCTAACTTCTGTGCTCTGTGCTGAGACGTGCTGAACGCGGCCTAAAAATGAAAAATTGTCTACAATAATTAATTTGTTCAGCAAGGAAATAAGCGATAGGGATAGCGACAACGATTTTTCCAAAACTCCCTCTAATACATATAAAATTATCAGACTCATTTATTAATTTTGATGATACTAACCACACAAATTTTATAGGTTATGGCAGTATGTATTTATTCCCTAAATATTTTGAGAGTGCCGCTTCGAAATTATTATAAATAAATAGTATGTATTATAACAAATTATTTAATGTATTTTAATATAGCGCCCCCCGTAAAAGGGATACAAAAAAAAATCAAAATTTAATCATTGTTGTAATTCGGAAAAATACCTGCAGAAATTTTATTACACACGGAAAATAAACTGAAGGAAAGGAAAATAAATACAAATAAATTATATTAAATACTTCTATTTGCTGCATTTAATTTTTGTGTTTGCTTTAAAAATTTAAAAATGTATAGAGGTTAGAATTTATGTTTGTGTTATAACTTGTATCATAGATGGCACTGTAGCATAAAGCTAGATTTACATATAACATTAATACAAAAAAAATATATTAAGACATTAATTGTACTTTGACAGAATTTTTAATAAAAAAAACGTATTTCCCTCACTTGAAAACCACATGCACTACACAGCCATATGGGAGAAAAGTTTCATATGAAAAGATTAATATCGATAAAAGTTCTTTATATATATACTTGTTGATTTTTGTTATTATTTCCTCTCAATAAATTATGAGATCCTTATTTTCTAATAATATTAAGAATATTCAAATAGAGCAAATTAAACATAAAGGTATAGTTTAAACAATGTTCGTCATAAATGTATAATAAAGCAAGCTCAATCTAATTTTTTTTTAGATATCTTGTTTTTTGTTTCAAATGAATTGATATGAAAATAAGTTATTTTTTTGTACCTCTCCTTAGCGTGGCACTGTAACAAAAAATAAGGAGTAATTTATTATAATGTTATTATTTTTATTTATAATAATTCGTAAGCGAAATAGTTTCATATTTCATATAGGAGATATATGAAAAATATATGTATGTATGTACATGGGATACACTGCACAAATTTAAATTTGTTAAAATTGCCGCGTTTTGCAAGCCAAACTTACACTCGGTAAATGTAGTTTCTGGAGAATTTCTTTTGTTAGACCTTATAATATTTTTTTCCCTCTAAATATTATATATTCATATATACATGTATGGTTATTATAATTTGATTTGTACTTTCCTTTCCTAGGACGGATCACACAATCTTTATGAATTTTTTTCACATCCCTCTACGGGTGGTGCCATATTGAAATGTATATTAAATAAGTTGTTATAATATTTACTG
This sequence comes from Harpalus rufipes, assembly GCA_951394225.1. Classification (NCBI taxonomy): domain Eukaryota; kingdom Metazoa; phylum Arthropoda; class Insecta; order Coleoptera; family Carabidae; genus Harpalus; species Harpalus rufipes. The sequence continues at coordinate 27,903,798 of OX596282.1, read as the reverse complement.
TTTATTTATAATAATTTCATGGCGGCCCGCGGACTTCTATAGGAGATATCTGAGATTATACGGAAATATAAGGCGAGTCACACTATCAAAACATTATGATATAATCGAATAAAAAATAAGTTTTTGATTATTTTTTTCTACGAAATTGCGATTTAACACTCATTTTCCACACGCGAATGAAAACATTGGAAGAAGTACGACCCCTGCGCCAAAAGAATTGGCCTACATCTTTTTCTTAACTTACAAGGCAACAACTCGTATACATTTTTAATGATAACGCGTATTGTTTCAGCAATAAATTAATTCTAATAATACAAAAGTAAGTTTAGGGTTAATAGTTGAATAAGTGTAAACAATAAATTAAATTTAAAAAAATGTCATCACGGCATACCTATTGCTGGGTGCGCCAAGCTGCTTTCTATGCAGATATCGATAATGACGATGACATATTCGTACCGTGTGGACATTTACCATCAAACGTCATCTCACGGGCACTCATTGCTGGCTTGGAGAGTACAGAGTTCACTTTTGTGCCAATTAAAATTCTAATTAAGTTTTGGCATCGATCGGGATCAAACCCGGATCGCGACCAGACACACAGGCACATGGCTATGAGACCCCATTAAATAACAGAGAAACAAATTCAGTTATTAAATTTAGTAATTTTATACGAAAAATTAAACAAATAAATAGATGTAGCCCAATTCTTTTGGCGCAGGGCTCGTACATTTTTCATAATTTTATATTATTTAGTAACGATTTCTCTTTTTATAACATATTTAGAAAACTGTAACAAAGATAATAAACTATTTTTTCATATATTTTAAACGTTATGTTTTATTTGTAATTTTGTGATTGTTTATTATTTGTTTGATACATTCTACAATTATCTACATTCTGTGTGTATATTTATTTGGCAGGTATTATTTAAAAAGTTCCACCATAAAAAAAATGAATTAGCCAATTAAAACACTACTAATTTCAACAGATTAATTTTTTAATTGTTAAAATGTCAAAGTTAAACTAAACAAAATGAAACAATTTATTGAATTATTATAATGATAATTAATATTTACACTACGTAAAGAATTTAACCCTTTTTAGAACCATAAAAGTTAATTTAAATATCTAAATATCTTTATTTATGAACTCTACGAAATACATACATAACTATACTAATATACAATATCTTAGGCTTTACGTATGCAGCGTCATGTTTATACAGCCTTCTGTCATTTCTTGTTTCTTTCAGTTTCATAACGTTCAAATCTTGACCATGAAGTTAGCGCAGAGAATTTCGCGCGCCCACATTTTTAAAAGTACATTCTGCAGTACTAATTTTAAATAAAAAATATTAACAAAAACTCTACCTACTCCGATTCAATAAATAATTTTCAGGTATATTTTGTACTCAGGAGTGTACTTTTTAAATTGTGAGCGCGCCAAGTTCATCTGCGCGAACTTCATGGTCAAGATTTTAACGTTAGGAAACTGAATGAAACAAGAAGTAAACGGGGCGATGTATGAACATTAGGACGATGTGTGTGTTCCCAATTATATCTTATAGGTAATTATATTTAATTTTACAATAAAATAGTTGTATTCTTCGTAACAAGTTCTATGTTATCTGTTTTTGTTTCAAAATTGGTTACTTATATTCCTGGTAGCAAATTACATCATCTGTAATATTAATTTATATTAATGTTAAATTACATATAAATTTCATTATGTTTTAATTACTTACTTATCCTTTCATCCACTTTGTTATAACTGTACTGCGCAAAATATTGGATACCTCATGTGTCAGCCTTTATTTCGTAAATATAACGCCAGCCAGCAGTAATCATAACATCACGATATCCTCCTTGTACGATACTTTCGCAATCATTTTGGTCAAATGCTGTGTTGATCTCTTGAAGATTATATTAAAATTAGTTAAACAGCAACAGAGATAAATGTAAAATAGCAATTTTAAATTTTAGTATCCCAGAAGTGAGGTTAATCACACCACAAATATCGTGTAAATTAAAACTGTAAGCTTATCATTTTCTTTGTCATTATAAATAAATATTTTATTATTTTTTCACTACTTATTTATCCTTTCATCCAGCTTATTATAACTAATGCAAAATATTGGATGCCTTTTCTTTTACATATTCCTCATAACCTTCTTAATTGTTTTACAATACTTTTACTCAAATAAGTAATGTATTGAATGCTTAAATATTTGTAAACACAAATATTAATTGAAATTCAGAATGATGACAAATTTAATCACCAACAATTTGGTTTTTTAAATTCATATAACAGGCTGTTAAATTGATATTCTTTTGTTATATATAGCATATTAATTATTTGTAAAGCGAAATGTTTATATCAATTATTAATAACTCATTTTTAAAATATTAATTTACTCCGTTGAAAAGAAATAAAAAGTTACTAAACAATATTAAAATGAAATCTTGGTGAACAAACGAACGAACCATTAGAGATTGTCAGCCATCTTTGCCGTACGGTGCATAAGTCAAGATTTGAGTATTTTGGTACGCGCCAACTACATTGACTAGATTTGCGGAGTCGAAACATGCATAAGTCGTGATTTGAAGAAGGCTATACAAAAGTATTCGTATGTTTCATGCAATCCCAAATTAAGTACTATATATACCTACAGTATTTTTTTTTAAAGATGTCCGATCAAGGTTATTTGTATAATGAACGAATTAACAAATTTGCTTACATTTAGCTCTTTCCTTTGCAAAGGCTATAAGCGTGTACGATAAGGATGGATATAACACGCTTGTCTTTCAAAAATTCATATTGCTTCGACTATATTAAGACGTTCCACTTTAAAACGATGCTCGTTTTTGATAATACTTTCGCTGTAACGTAAGTTTATTTATTAATTCAGATACGTTACCTTGATTCATAGCCGTACGAATAACGTTTTTTTCTGTAAGTGTCACTGACACTGACATTGTGTCAGTATCTTCTTTTTCACATATTTGGTTTTACATTTGCTAATAAATTTACCAGTTGTCTTATTTTTGAATTTTGAATGCTTTTATTGTTACATATATTTTTATAATAATAAAATAACAGTAGTATCTTATGTACCCTCATGAAAACTAACCAAACGACATTACTGAATTTGTCAGAATGGGCGGAGCAAAAATCTGAATTCATACAATTCGTAGATAACCATGATCGGACATTTTTCAAAAATTTTACTGTACAAACATTTTAAAATACAATAAAAATAATTAAACTTAAGACTAAACAATAAGAAGAATGAATAAAATATTCTTTAATTTTTTTAGCGGTAAAATAACAAACTTCCGAACTATACTTGTTAAAACCAAATTATATTTTTTCCATAAGGGTGCCGAAAATTCACATATATATTTATTTTATTTTTAAAAGATTTTGACGACTTTTCGAGTATTTTCTTTTATTTATTTATTTTAACTGTTTTGACGGGATGTTGTTATTTTTTTGTTAATATTTTGACTGCAATCCAGTAATCTATTAATTTCCATACACCCATCCAGTCAAGAAGCTTCATCATCTACTATTCTATTAACCCTCCACCTTCGTCGCTACATAACTCAATCCTCCGACACAGCTCTTTAAAGCTATTCTGCACTTCCTCAAATGTTACGGGCAGATATAGTATCTCTTATCCAATTTTTTAATACATTAAACTACATACAAATATTGCAATGAAAATAAGTTTTGCGATATTACTCGTATTACTTATAAAAACATAACCACACATGACATATTAAACATGACACATGTTGCAAGTGGGTTAAGCAAGCCATATATCGAAGGCACTTTCCTAATTTCGAGGATGGAAATTAAAATATTAATAATTAAAGGTTTAAATGACAAAAGAGTTTCAAGTTAAGCAAAAAAGTTCGTCCTATAACATTCTTTTGTAAAATTAGAAATAAAGATCTTTTCCCTCTTGTATACTTAATCCGGGGACACACTGTATATTTCATCATTACCGATATTTATGTACAAAGCAGATTGGCACACCCAGTAATGGATAATATGCCGTGATGATATATTTATTTTATTTTTATATTTTATAATTTAATAATAAAGTTGTAAACCTTCTTTCTGGCTATCTGTATGAATTTAGAGTAATTTTTTTTTAAAATAAAACGTTTTATATTTTAATCCATACCAAATATAAATTTAAACATGCAATTTTTCATTTTTTTACATACTTATATTTAAATGCACTTATTACATGTACTTTCATATTGGTAAATTTGATGAAACAGGTAGATAATAGTTAATTCATATTTGTGTTATTTACATTATGTTTATATATTGAATTATATTTGTCTTTCAGTGCATATTCTTCATTTACATTACAAACCCGTTGTATTCGTAAACTATTTACAGTATTTATTTGGTTAACTGTTGTTGACTACTATAGTACCTCCTTATACGCACTGTGGCACTGTATTAACTACACAACAAACTCGCCATCTGTTTCACAATTCCAAATAAATGTAGACATATTTACAGTTTGCTGTATTACCAACACCACTGGTAGTGGCCGAAATAAGCCAGGTCAAATTTAGCCGCTATGGCAATTGGTGGGGGGGCATCTTTTAGACGCTATGCAATTTAGACGGTATGGAATTTAGACGCTATGGAATTTGGGCGCTATGACATTTAGACGCTATGGAATGCTTCGATTATATCTATATTGTTTACGTTTAAAAATGACTTCAACTCCTGGTTATGTTGAACCATGCCATTGTCATTCCAGATTGCTATTTTTATTGCTAAAACCATTAAGGTAATTTTGAAATTAGCGTTGTGAATAAATTGAACCTGGCATCCATTCTTTCCATGAGTTTTTATATTGTTGTTTTTAAATTAAACTACTGTGAGGTGTATTAGTGTTATGTTGTCGCATGTGCATAGGTTACTTCTGGGGTATTTTCATGTGGGGTTACTTTTTCTTGAATTTCGTTGGTTGTAAGTATGCTTGTGTTGTTGGGATGAACTCTCTAGGAGGCTGAAATTTTCTTTTATATATTTCTTGATACACTGTGCATCCCTTATAGTTTGCGGGATGGTTTCCTTCGCAGAGAACGCATTTAGCTGGAGCCGACTTTTTCTTGGTGCAGTCTTTAGTTAGGTGACTAATGGTGCATTTTACACAACGAGGAGTCCTGAAGCAATATGCCTTTGTGCGTCCATGCCGTTGGCATCGAGCGCATTGGGGTAATTCTTTTTTTGGATTTGGTGGGTCAATTAAAACTTTTGTGTATTGTAGAGAGTTGATATCATAGATTGATTTGTTGTTTGCATTTGGAGTTAATTCAATGAGAAAAAGAGGTAAAGGCTGTTTTGCGATTTTTTGTTTCATGTTGTAGATGTTCTTGACCATATGTACTTTTATTTGCTTTTTTAATTTCGTTACATCTGTAGTTGAGTGTAGGTTTCGTACAACGACGCGGTAGCTACGATCTTCTTTTAATTGATAGGTGTGAAAGATGTTTTTTTTAACACGTAGTAGTGTCACAATTATTCTGTAATTTTCAATACTAGTTGGTTGAACTTTTACATGGTTGTTGCTTACGGATTTTAGAATAAATCCGTCTAATGCTATACTTTGTAGCGACTCTGTACGCAGTTTCATATCTATGACCCCAGGAATAAATATAGGAGCTGGTTTAGTCGTTTTAGTATTACGTGATGCACTGATGTCCATATCATTGATGTCGCTTTGGACTTGGAAGCGGTTTGAGGTATTGATGATTGGTTTGCCATCAAGGCTCATTTTTGTCTTTATGTTTCGATGTTCTGAACTGGTGGCGCTTTGTACAAGTTATCACTTTTTACCTCTCGCTAAGAGAGGTATTGGATTCATGCTAAAAATCGCATATCCAGATTTTATTGAATAAGCACGTTTTAAGGTCCCTACAATCCGATTTTAACATTTTTACGATGATGTCTGTGTGTGTGTGTGTGTGTGTGTGTGTGTGTGTGTGTGTGTGTGTGTGGATGTGTGTGTGTGTGGGATGTTGGAAGGACGGTTACTCAAAAACTATAAGACTTAAAATTTGTTTAACAACGTATTTCCCAATCGGACATTCATGGGAAGATCTGAAAAGGTTTTGGTAACAATTGGACAACCGGAAGTAGAAGATTCTTGAAAAAAAATCTTCTAAATATTATTTTTTGAAAATTTTTCTTGGTAATATTAAAGAAAAATAAATTCTCTTTCTGATACATTTAAATATTTTAATACATATTTTATAGATTTAGAGATAAAAGGAATATAATATATAAAATAATGTTGTAATTAATTTTACAACCGAAAGGATGCCATGAAAAATAGTTGCAAATTTAAATTATTTGTAACTGACAGATAAATGTCAGTGTCAGAAATAATGAGTAATGAAAGAAAAATGTACTTGGAGAATCCCTTAGTTCTTGATCTGTGACTATTATGGAGATGACAAGTCTAGGTTGAAGGACTTAAATTTGTTTCAAACATTATGGGACAATGTACACCAGTACTATAGACTAGAGTAACTTTGAATTGCGAAAAAGCTATCAAATTCTTCTCAAGTAAGTTGTAAATATTGACAAAATTACACATCGATATAAGAATAATCGGAGTGCAATCTATCCGTCACTTTATTAAAGGGAATTAAGGTTATTTAGATATAACAAGTATGAAAAAATAAAATGTAAAAGAAGATATATAAGAATAGATGCACAATCCAGATATATACATTTTAGACCGCCCAAAATTAATGTTTTTACTAGAAGAATATAAAGAGAAAGTAAACAAAGTTGTTCGAATTGAAAATTGCTGTTACCAGCCTAATATTTATATATGGTAAACTCTACTTTGTAATTTATTGTAACATAATTTATGGTAAATATCTTTATGTTGAGACATGCTATTATTGAATAATAAAGAAGTTTATACGTCATAGATTTATATGAATATATTATTTGTATTTATAAAAATATTCTTTGCTTTATGCATACAGCCAGGTAAAATATACGGCGAGAGGTTATGTGCTGGCCACATCAGATTTTTACCTCTCGCTAAGAGAAGTATTGAAATCATGCTAAAAATCGCATATCCAGATTTTAGTGAATAAGCACGTTTTAAGGTCCCTAGAATCCGATAATAATATTTTTACGATGATGTGTGTGTGTGTGTGTGTGTGTGTGTGTGTGTGTGTGTGTGTGTGTGTGTGTGTGTGTGTGTGTGTGTGTGTGTGTGTGGATGTGTGTGAAGTTGTTGGAGGTACGATTTCTCAAATTCTATAAGATTAGAGACCTTTGTAACTACGGATTCCTCACTCTAACAGTAATGGGAAGAGTTGAATAGGTTCTGGTACCAATTGGACAAACGGAAAGTTGTAGTATTTTAACAAAAACCTTCGAAATATTATTTTTTGAATATTTATCTTATTACAAACATTAAAAAAACAAAATTCTCTATCCGACACATTTAAAAAGTTGATTATACCTTCTATAGATTTAAAGATATAGATATATAATATATAAAATAATCTGTTGTAGTAAATCTCACAGCCCAAACATCTCCATGGTAATTACTTGAGAAATTAAAATGTCTGTAATTGACAGATAAATATCACTAATGTCAGTGTTGAAAATTCAGAGATAGTACTGAAGGCTTCTTCTGGGAACGATATTTAATATTTCTTATTGTATTATTAATTATGTATTTCAAATTATAGGTATATTACATGAACCCTTCAGAAATAATGCCAATCCCGATAATGAATTGAAAAAACCTCGAACATTTAGAACAAATGGAAAAAATCTTGCTCATAGAATGAATTTAAAATTGTAGAAAATACGTAAATATAAAGATCAGGTGTAATTTTTTTTTGTGTGTACAAGAAATATTAAATACAATACTTATATATATACCACAATGGTAAGGGCACGAGAGGTATTGTGATGGTCACAACAGATTTTTATTTTATGCTATTGACACTGTGTTTTGATTAAATTAAATTAGACATAAACGAAGTTATGTCAATGTTTGGTTGTTTATAACATTGATGTAATCACTGTTAACACGTACCAGGCACGTCCGTTCAGTATGAATGTCTCTGTAGAACTATATAAATAAATATAGTGAAATAAATATTGTGTAAATAAATAATAGTGTTTACGTATTTAATAATATTCTTAGTCTTAAATTAGAGTTTATAATTGTTTAATCACAGACTTATTTATTTTTATTGTTTTTATTTTAATCATTTATTGTTTAATAAACTTTTATTTATAATTAACAATAATTCTCTGATTTTTACATTTCAACAAAATAAATAAACATTACAATATATTCAGTGTACTCAAACAAAATGGTATCTGCACACCGACCAGGGAGATAACCATATTGTTGAGGAATAACAGTTGCAATAAAATAAGTAATTACCTCCTATAAATATTGGAACAACATAGGTTTTATTCTATCTATCTCGACAGTGATTTTGCAAATATTAAACTGCGCGGTAAATCTGAGAGATGAAGCAAAGTTTTTAACAAAAATACTGGGTATATCATCAGCACTCGCACCGTTATTAACATCAAGGTTAGTCAGCACATTGAAAACAATTTCATTAATGGCAAGTGTCGATAAACATTTGAGAGGAAACGCAGGAACTATATCATTATATCTCATCTGTAATGGTATATTATTCTTTTTTACCTTCCGTCACCGGTAAGTAAGGTATTGTCTTTAGTCAAAAAATTCAATGATGGTACATAAAAAACACGTTTTAGGGTCCATATAATACGAATTTACCATTTTAACTATGTGTCTGTATGTATGTATGTATGTGTGCCTGTGTGTGTGTGAACAAATGATTAGATTTTGATTATAATTGGTCAACCGGAACTAGCCTCATTTGAAGGTTTTAACAGTTAAATATGAATATGATTTATTGACATTTAACGTTATTATAACTTAAAGAATATATTATTCTTTATACGATTTGAATGCATTTTATACGTCATATTCAATAGATATAGAGTTAAAGAATTATAAAAATATTAAATTTCATAAATCAATCAGCTATGCTAACTATTGAAACTTCTAATATATTTAGATAATGACAGATGTCTGTATCAATGAAAAGTAAATGAATGTGGCAGAGATGAGGATGTGGAGATAGATGTTGGGGAAGACACACGGTAAGGAATGAAAGAATAAGGGAAATAACGCTGTGTTAGAAATTTTTAGAAAGATACGAGAGACGATTACATTGGTTTGAACATCTCATGAGGAAAGATGAAAAATATATTGGAAGAAGAATAAATAGCTTAGTAATAGAAGCTTCAAGAGACAGAGGACGGCCAAAGATAAGATGGAAGGACTGTATTGCGAAAGACTTGAGACAAAAGGAAATGAATGAGAATGACACGCAAAACAGACATGAGTGGAAAGAGATAATAAAAGATAGCGACCCCTAACGAATAGGAAAAGCTAAAGAAGAAGAAGATGTCAGTGTCAAGTGCAATTTGCATATTTTGTTTATGAAATAATTTTATTGGAAATTTAGAATCTTTTGCAAGGAAATTTAAGTATGGAATTTATACATAATACACAGGATTGGCGAAAGGTATTTTGCTGGCCACACCAGATTTTTAAAGATGGAACAAAGAAACAAACTTCTTTCTGTTAACTACGAGTATTTATGTATGTTCCATTACTAATTGAATTACTAGACACAAACTCGTTATTTACAAACAATAATTTATTGTAAAAGACAACCATATCCTCGGTGTCCAAATTCTTAAATTCATTGTTCCAATTTATGTTATTCAGGAATTCGTTTATCAATGCAGAACCAAATTTATTCTGACAACCATATCCTCGGTGTCCAAATTCATAAATTCATTATTCCAATTTATGTTATTCAGGCATTTGTTTATCAATGCAGAACCAAATTTATAGTTTTTTCGGCAATTAATTGGTAAAACTGTGGGTTTACTGAAATTTCAAACGGAGGGTAATGCATGTCATCTACCTTATTTAAGGCCGCTCCGGAGTGAATACAAATTTCGTATTTGCCCCTAAATTTTATGCAACCGTTAAAGACAGGAACTTGCTGTGTTGCTATTCGGGAAACGCTGGAAACCACTGTCTGCCGACGAAGGGTCTATTTATTAGAGGTTGTAAATTATCATATATTATACAACAAGACGATTGAAAATTCTCGATTATACGAAACGTGTTGCCTGGAAACATCACGGTTGAGTATTTCGAAAATTTTCTATTGTCGAGTTGTATACAGGTAGACTATATCATGAATAAAAAATAAATTAAAAAGTAAATAGTAAATATAACGTAGACCTGTGATCTATTTTATTTTGACAGAAATGTCAAACTGTATCCTTCATAACCTATCTTTTTAAATATAGTTGTAGTAGTATGTAATATTGCAAATAAACTAGCAACAGTGCAGTTTTTAGATTTGTGATCCAAATAATTATTTGTTTACTTCTCAAATTTTTACTTCAATAATGCCTTGCTGTCAAATAATAGATGCTCAATTATTTGTTTCGGTGCACTTCGAGCTGTCAGTGTGGTTACAGCATACAAAGCACGATTTTCCTCCTCAAAGTATAACTACAGATTCATTTATATACTCGATACTGTGTTCAAAGGAAAAGGATGGCTAGGTATACAATGTCATAATGTACAAAAATCGCCCTGTACATTTCCTGCCAAGCACTGTGTCATAACGTACAAATCAGGGCCTTGACAGTCCAATCAGCGCGCGCTTTCCTCAATATTAGTACGTCCGAGCGCTGTTAGAGGCGTATGACATTTTTTCATTTTTGGGATCAAAGCAGGCTTTGAATATATGTTTGTTTTGCGTTGTTATGTTTAAAAATCACGCTTTGCTTGTCATCCATTTTATTTAGAGTTGGAGTAAATAATTATAATCTGCGAGAATAATCATCATCTTATTTTTTTCCACGGACAAACTCTTATTTTCGTCGTTAAGTGAATATATATTTCATTTAAATATTATACAAACGGTAAGCAAAAATACATATATATGTTATAACCTACAATAATAGATATTTGTAACTCGTACTTATTCAATTAAATAAACTTCTTTAATTTTACAGAAATTCTTCATAAAAGGCAGTTTTGTTTCCCGAACAACTAAGACAGACAGTTATTAACCGCAGTTGCAAACGGCATAAAAAAGGAACTAAATTTTAGTCAAATACCGCAATCTGGCAATCTGTATTTCCCAATCATTTGTGGAGTGACTTCTGATCTCTGAGGAATGTACGTAATTATAAGTTAAATTTCATGTATGTTTTAAATATTAAATTCCAAATACAATTTCTAGAACCTACACGTACAAGCAGTACATGTATTGCTCAACCAGAACTTCAACTAGTTATAAAGGAAATAACGCATCAAGGTAAATTTTGCAACCTTTGCATTACTGTCAATAATATCTTAAAGTTTAGTACAAATTAGAAAATGCAGTTTCAAAATAAATTTCTTGTTTAGTGATTTTTATACTTTTCTGATATATTGTAAAATTTACAACACTTCGAATATGCAATCAAACAATTTAACATTTTCTTTGTTGTAATCAAAGAAAATCTTTGTAATAGCTTTGTATTTTTTTTCCGTAATTAAGTATTAATTTTATTGAAATTAAATATTCTCATGATTTACATACGGTCTCATTAAAATATATATATATATATATATATATATATATATATATATATATATATATATATATATATATATATATATATATATATATATAAACATGTAGAAGTTTAAACTATCATTCGTTTTACTAGTATCATGGAAAATTGAAAGTTAATTAGGTTTGCAGATATTCTTTAATGCTTCTCTATTAAAAAAAACGTTTAAATAAAGATGTTTAAGAATTGATTACAACAAAAATTGTTTGATTAATACAAAGAAAATGATTGATTACAACAATGTAGTTGATTCATTTTAAACACATTCGGTAAAAATGTAGGTTTTTGTACTTTTAATAATCTTAGAGTTTTTTTTGTAATAAATAAAATTTTAAAACATTTTGTTTCTAGTATTAACCATATGATTACATCTGAAGAAACTTACCGTTATGAGAGAAAACTATCGCCAAGAAAAATGATTATTGTCCAAAATGTCATCATTGTATTATTAAATACATATTGTAATATTTATACACATAATAAAAATAATTGCGATAAATGTTGTCTTCATTTATAAAATAAAAAATAAATATATAATTATAAAACAAATAAAGGTATATAATTGGATCAAATAGGCGCTGTAAATTTAGTTCGTCCGAGCATCGCTAGATGTCGCTAGTAACTTGGGTTGCCGGAAATAACCCATAGTGTCCCGTCTGGAGAGGGGTGGTCCGTGGTACAAATCTAGCCCATGAAGTTGGCGCGCGTCAAAGTGTACATTTCTTGCCTTATGCATCGTCATAATGTACATAGATCGCTCTGTACATTTCCTGCCCAGCACTGTGTCATAACGTACAAATCTAGCCCATGAAGTTGGCGCGTATCAACTTCGCGCGCTTACATATTTAAAAAGTACACTCCGTCCTACAAATTGTAACAAAATAAAATTATTAAATTGGAATAGGTTAATAGTTATAGTGAGCACTGATAGATGTCGCAACGAAATAAATTGTGAAAGTTAACAAACATTTATTAGTTTTCTTGTATTACAGCATCAAAAAATAAATCAAGTTGTATTATTATATGTTTTTTATTATAATAATAATAAAATAATAAAGCGGTACTCAATATAATATTCTTTATTTTATTTATACGTGCTTGACATTTTCATTTACAAATTTACAATACATTGTTTTCTCAGGTATTGCGAGAGATAGCATATATATGTGAAATTATAATATGATTATTATTCATATATATGACACCTCCCTCATTAACAATAATACAAACAAAATTTTACATAAAAAAAAAACTTAAATATAATCTTTTAAGTAGGCCGGTTTTTTTATTTGTCGACCAAACCTATTAATCATTACATTGCTTGTATCAGGGTTTACATTTCCAGTTTCAATATTTGAACTATCTTTATTATTAGTATTTTGTTGTAGAAATTCTGAACTCGTGTTTTGCTCAAATGGTAAATTTGAATCATTGGTAATATTTTTGTTTTTAGAATTTCTGAAAATATGTTTTCTATTACGTTCTACCGATCTACCACTTTCTAATTCAATTTGGTAAGATCGAGGACGATCATTAACAACATCTTTAATTTTACCATTTATTAATTCTCTTTGATTATTTCCTGGACTTTGTACTAAAATATTTTCATTTTTGTTTAATACAGGTAAATTTTTAGTGTTTCGATTGTAATAAAATTTCTGTGTTTCTTGAGCTTTCTCAAGCAAGTTTTTTATATTAGAGTTCTGAATTTTTACATTAATTTTAGGTAGAAGACTTTTTACTGATCTATTGAATATAATTTGGGCTGGAGCTGGCATCTTATTTGATATTGGAGTATTATTATATTCTAGTAAAGCTAGATATATATCTTTATGTTCTCTTGTGACTTTCTTGATCATTTTTTTAATGGTTTGCACATATCGTTCACTTAGTCCATTAGATTGTGCGTAATGCGGACTGGATGTTTTTATAGTAAAACCCCATGTTCGTGCCATTTCCAGAAATTTTTTATTCATGAAATGAGTGCCATTATCTGTATAGACAATTTCTGGAATACCAAGTGTTTTAAAAACTTTTTTAAATTCTTCCACAACAGTAGTTGCGTATAAATCTTTAATAAGTGAACATTCTACGAATTTACTGTAACTATCTACTATTAATAAATAATTTTGTTTACCAATTTGGAAAATATCCGCATTGATTGTGTGCCAAGGTCTTTCTGGTATATCTTTTAAAATCATAGGTTCTTTACAATTATTTTTTTGATTTAAAAGACATGTATAGCAATCAGACACAAGATTTACAATATCATTATTCATATTAGGCCAAAACATTGAATTTCTTGCTCTTTCTTTACATTTCGTCATTCCCATATGATTGTAATGTATTCTCATTAACATTTCTTTTCTCATTGAGGATGGAATAACTACTTGATTCAATTTAAATATAAGGTTATTACATATACTTAAATCTTCCTTATATTTAAAATATGGTGAAGCTAAATGATTTGTCACAAGAGAAAGTTTATTAGGCCAACCATTTATAATATACTCCTGAACCGCTTGTAGCTCTTCATCAGCTTGTGTTTCTTTCTTTAATTTAGCTAATTGCTCATCACTTATTAACATTGTTTCAGTGATAAGAGCTACATGCGTTTCTATATCTTTATCCATTAAGTCGTCATTTTGTTCAATATAGGCTCGTGATAAAGTATCAGCAAGAACCAATTCCTTACCAGGTTTGTATATTATTTTTAAACTGTATGGTTGTAGTCTAATTCGCATTCTTTGTAATCTAAGTGGACATTTGTTTAAAGGTTTTTTGAAAATTGTTTCTAAAGGTTTGTGATCGCTTTCCACCACTACATTTTTCCCATAGATATACTGGTGGAATCTTTCACAACCAAATACTATCGCGAGGGTTTCTTTTTCTATTTGGGCGTACGATTTTTGGGTTTCATTTAACGCCATAGATGCATACGCAACGGGTAGTTTATTTTGAATTAAAACCGCGCCTATTCCACATTGTGAAGCATCTACTGATAATGTTACTGGTTTCGACACGTCATAGAATTGTAAAACTGGTTTTTTAGTTAGAATAATTTTTAAAGTCTCAAAGGCTCTCTCGTGTTCCTGTTTCCATTCCCAAACAGTATTTTTTTTAATTAGCTCACGGAGAGGACTATTTACACTAGATACATTTGGTATGAATTTCGATACGTAAGAAATCATACCCAAGAAACGTTCTAATTCTTTTACATTAGAGGGTTTTTTTATATTAGCAATAGCTTGTATTTTTTCATCTGTCAATTCTAAACCGTTTTTAGAAAATTTATGTCCAAGGTAATTTACTTCTTCAAGGGAAAATTTACATTTACTTTTATTAAATTTAACATTCATTTCTTGCGCTCTTAGTAAAACTTTTTCTAAAATCCGATCATGTTCTTCTTGTGATCGACCGTGAATTATGATATCATCGATAAATATTTCGACTCTTTCAATATTATCAAATATTTGCTTAAAGTTTTTACTGAATACTTCTGGTGAAACACTTAGACCAAACGGTAGTCTTTTAAAGCGATACCTACCGAACGGAGTTATAAATGTTGTCAATTTTGAACTCTCCTCGGTTAATTCAACCTGCCAAAAGCCTTTATCCGCATCTAGAGTACTAAAAATTGTCGCGCCTGTCATTTTCGACACGATTTCTTCAAACGTCGGTAAACTATAATGTTCCCGTAAAGTATTATTATTTAGATGTTGCGGATCTAAGCAAATGCGAATTTTATTATTTGGTTTTTTAACTATTACTAAAGGGTTAACATATTCAGTCGGTTCGTTCACCTGCTGTATTATATCTAATTTTACTAAATTATTTAACTCTTCTTTTAATTTACCCATTAGTTTAAATGGAACTTTACGACATGATTCGATTTTCCCGACGCTACTTTCCTTTAATTTTATATCATATTTTAGATTTTTTATTTTTCCTATACCTCGGAAACAATTTTCAAATTTTTTAAGTAAATTATTTACTGGTGTTACTCTTTGAATATTTTCCACTTTTTGGACTAAATTTAACTTTAATAAAGATTGCAAACCTAATAAAGTTGGAGCATTATCTTTACATTTTACTATTTGAAATTTAACTTTCTTTGCAACATTTTTATTTGTTGTAATTAAAAATTCTGATGACCCTATTACTTCGATGCCAGATCCATTATAATTTATTAATTTACTATCACTAACATTTAGTTTTTTCTTTACTTTTAACAAATTATAGATCTTTAGTGGCATTACATCGCATTCAGCACCAGTATCTAATTTAACTACAAGTTTCTCTTTATTATCCACTGTTACATTTTCATACCAACCTTTTACTTTTTTATTATGGCTTGTAACTGTATTTGTTCTGCAATAGGTTATATTTCCTAATACCATTTCTTCATCTTCCGATGTATCATTTGGCTGTCGGATTACTTGAATTTTCTTCTTCTGTCGACACATTTTTGCAAAGTGGTTCATCTTCTTACATATCAGGCATTCTCTTCCATAAGCTGGACATTTTCTGGGTTGATGGCTATTTCCACATCTTCTACACGTAAAGATCTTCGTATCTTTTCTCATTACTTCTTTCGTCTGTTTCTTTGGATATGTTTTCTTCTGTTTACTAACGGCGTTTACTTCCGTATCTTTATTCAAGGTACGCATTTGTTCTTCTGCTAACTCTGCAGTTGTACACAGTCTAATACATTTATTCAAATCTAAATCAGTTTCTTGCAGTAACCGATCTTTAAGTTTGTTATTTCTTATACCACAAACTATTCTATCTTTTATTAGACTATCTTTCAATGTTCCAAAATTGCATGCATTGCTAAGTTTCTTTAAATCAGTTACAAAATCGTTAAATTTTTCATTTTCTTTCTGATTTCTTGTGAAAAAGTGATATCTATCCATTGTTTCGTTGCTTTTTGGGATGCAATATGTTTTGAAAGCATTTATTACAGCTGTTGGATCTTTTTGTTCGTCCACTGTAAGCTCAAATGTGTTATATTTTTCTAAAGCCTCTTCTCCTATCGTATGTAACAAAATGGCAACTTGTGTTTCATTGTCTTTCTTATTTGCTCCTGATGCCTTCATAAACAAATTGAACCTTTGTTCCCATTTCTTGAAATTTTCTGCTATATTACCTTCCATTATCAATGCGTCTGGAGGTTTTAAACCGCTTAGTGACATTTTTTATAATTTTCTTTTTCACTTTTAAAATGTCAATTAATTTATATTTTCTTCCGATTTACTTACTTTTCGGCTGCGCCATGTATTATTATATGTTTTTTATTATAATAATAATAAAATAATAAAGCGGTACTCAATATAATATTCTTTATTTTATTTATACGTGCTTGACATTTTCATTTACAAATTTACAATACATTGTTTTCTCAGGTATTGCGAGAGATAGCATATATATGTGAAATTATAATATGATTATTATTCATATATATGACACAAGTATTTGAATCACTTATAATCTTTTATTTGCACATGTATAACAATCTGTAAATAGCAATTATTTATATTATAAATACATGGGAATGGTGTAGCAGTAAATAATATAAACCTACTAATCTGTATATACAATAAAGTTTATAAACACATATATTTGTTGCAAGAAGCTGATATCAATGGGAATAGTGTTTGAGAAGGATGTATTGTTTTTATTTTTTATTGTATTTAAGGCAGGAGGCAAATAAAACACATTCATCTTTGCATAACTTATAATTAATCTTATTTTACATTATACAATGACAATATTTATACATAGACATAACGGTTTAAGTGTAAAATGTTACTGATAGAAAACAATAATCCTTTTCAGCTGTCTCTTGTATCTCTGCCAATAGTAAGTAAAATGGCGTCTGCAACAGTCAGCTGGGCTGTGAAACAAAATCTCGCTTTGTAACGACTTTCGACAAGTTTCTTAAAGTTGTCTGAGACTTTCCTCATAGTTTAAATCTATTAAAAAAAACACACACGCGCCATGAATCTTATCACAAGTGCATAACCATCACTCCCGTCAGTTGTTGGCTTACTACGCGCAGATCTCTTTAAATTGAAAAGGTCTATTTCAAATATCTAAACACGATTATTAAGGAAATCCATGTGCAATAGAAATTAAATCAAGACATTCATTTACAATACACGAATTCTCCATGCCACAACGTCATAAAGAATAATAAAAAATAATCGTACACATAAAACCAAGTCTACCAAAAACATGGTTTAAATCTGACTTAACAAAACTATCTTATGACGTAGAAAGAAGCTAAAACATATGTAAAGGAACAGCCTAGATATCAATTAATTTCCAAATTCTTCTAATTTTTGAAGCCGAATTGAGGAAAAAAAGGATTATTATATGAAGATCACGCTGCAAAAAAGAGGAATGTCATTGTTATGTAGTTTTCGGGAAATAAAAAAAAAAACAAATTTATATTATATTTGTGTTGTATGGCTATATATTTCACAGGTTAACTTTGAGACTATGATTCTTATTGCATTGGAAGTTTATACATAAAATTCTACCGTATTTGATGTACATGATGTATATTTCATTAAAAAATGTGACCCTTTTTGCAATGTAGTTTTCATATATAATTTTTATTTTAATAATTTTTACCTCTCGCTAAGAGAGCTATTGGATTCATGCTAAAAATCGCATATCCAGATTTTATTGAATAAGCACGTTTTAAGGTCCCTATAATCCGATTTTAACATTTTACGATGATATCTGTGTGTGTGTATGTGGGATGCTGTAAGGACGATTGCTCAAAAACTATAAGACTTTATATTTGTTTACGTATTTCCCAATCGGACATTCATGGGAAGATCTGAAAAGGTTTTGGTAACAATTGGACAACTGGAAGTAGAAGATTCTTGAAAAAAAAAATCTTCTAAATATTGATGTTGAGATAGATGTTGGGGAAGAGACGGAAAGATAGGCTAATGAATGAAAGAATAAGGGAAATGGCTCGAGTAATAGAAGTTTGTAGAAAGATACAAGAGAAACGATTACATTAGTATGAACATGTCATGAGAATAGATGAAGAATATATTGGAAGAATGAATAGCTTAATTGTAGAAGGTGGAAGAAACAGAGGAAGACCAAAGATAAGATGGAAGAACTGTATTGCGGAACACTTGAGAAAAAAGGAACGGAATGAGGACGACACACAAAACAGAAATGAGTGAAAAAAGAAAATAAAACATAGCGACATAGGAAAAGCTAAAGAAGAAGATGTCAGTGTCAAGGGCAATTTGCTTAGTTTGTTTATGAAGTAATTTAACTGGAAATATAGAATATTTTGCAAGAAAAATTATATATGGAATTTGTACTTAATACACGGAATTGATGGAAGGTAATGTGCTGGCAACATCAGCTTTTTTTAAGAAAAACAATTAAGAGCTTCAAATTAAGGTACTTCAGGTAGATCAATTGTAACCAAAATCTAATCAATTGGATGTAAGAATAGGAATAAAAAAATTGTAATTTTTGAAATTGTAGTATTGGAGTTATCGCGGACGAAACGATCATCACACACACACATACAGACATCATCGTAAAAATAGTAAATTCGTATTCTAGGGACCCCAAAACGTGCTTATTTATATCTCATCATTGATTTTTTTGACCTAAGACAATACCTTTCTTACCTAAAAGTGGCGGAAGGTAAAAAACCTGACTTACCAATGCTAGGTATCTTATGCTGTAGAAAGAAACCGAAACATATAAAATGCGGACAACCTACAAAGAAATACTAACGGAAAATAACTAAAACAGGGTAGATATCAGTCATATAATACAATTATTGAAGCCAAATTTAGAAAACCAGGATTCTTTCTTATATGTTAAAACAAAAACAGTATACGAGTATAATGGAAGATAATCAATGGTAAAAGATATATTCAAATTTATTTTACGAAACGATCATCACACACACACACATACAGACATCATCGTAAAAATAGTAAAGAATAACACGTGAAATATCTCGAGATATTTCACGTGTTATTTGGATCCAAATAAATCTGCTTTATTAAATAAAATAAAGGCACTAGATCAACGTTACAAAATGAAAATAAAACTGCTCCAGCAGAGGAATCGAAGAAATATTAAAAAAATTGCTACTATGTCGTCAGGACTTTGTGCTTTAAAGAATCAAAACTTTTTACAAGAAGATCAGCTGATTGTTTTGAAAAATATATCGACCCCTAATAAGGAAATATTTAATCCAATGCAAAACAATATTATTTATTTGATTAAAGCTATTTTAGAAAAATATATTTCCATACGACTATACTACATTGCAAAAAATATAAAAGATTCATCACAAAGTCGATGACAACAATATAACAAATTAATTCTGTTCGAAGGTTACTAGTTTCAGATATTTATATTTATTGGATTTCTTTAAATTTTAAAAATAATTATGTATTTTATTTTATTTACTGAATTATCTTGTATAAATAAAAACATTTTATTACGGTTGATATTATTTATTTCCTACGTTGGATTTATTCTAGTAAATTACACTATTACTATTGTTTTATTACTCCAATATAACTTTATTTTACGTAAAATAGACAGATTTGAATAACGCGCTGAAATGGGGCTGCACAATATGGCTGACGCTTCATTCCTCTTCCGTCACTAGGCATCAAGGTCATTGCCTACAATCGTACTTTACGCTCCCTCTATGTATTATATTTTTAACGCTATGGTCAAATTTAAATACATAACAGTGTACATAACCCATGAATTGAAATAGAGCGCGGGCACTCAGCTGTTGCGGTAACCTTCGAAACAGCGGATCTTAGTGCCCCCGCCTTGTTACTCATTTCTTTAGCAAATAAATGAGGTCGAGCGACAAATACGCCATCTATTCAAAGCGAGTTTTTCTTAACGCTAATTCAAAATCTGAAATAAGTTTGTTGTCTTACAAAACAAATTTCTCTCGTATTTCATTGTGCGAGATTATTTAATGGTTTCTATAATGTATGTGTACTTCAAGAAGAAGCTATCACCTGATATGCAACTTCGCTAATTAGCAAAAATCGAGTTAATTTGTATTATTGACCCGCACAATTGTGATGAAAGTGGGTTTTCGCAGGATATATCGGATTTTCTGAATATTTTGCCAATGGATATAATCAATTATTTGGTACTAACGAAAGTGTTTAAACCCAAGAGCAATTAAACAGTTTCCGGAGTTTAAAACCGTATAAGTATTACTGGTGCAATTGGCTGCGAGATATTAATGTGAAGAAATTTGGAAAACGAACCTACTACTAAAAGAAAAGGTGAGTAATCTATTTATACTGCAATGGGTTAATTTATGCTTTATTATACACATTTTATTATAATAAAATCATTATGAATCAGAAATCTCATATACCGTGATGATTTATTTATTTAACATCCATACATTGACATGTAATATTATTTTATAGGTTATGCATTCACAAATACTGAACGAAAAATTATTAGACGTGTGGATAATTGCCGAAAAAGCTGAGAGAGTTCACAGTGGTCACTGCAGATGTATCTACATCGGGTCTTTCGGAAACACGCAATCATTTAGCGACAGTTCTTTTAGTTATACAAGATGTGTCCGTAACGGGTTTGGAAAACAAATGGAAATTTCCTCGTGGAAGACATGGAAAAATAGCTGACGCTGGGCTATGGTCTGAAGAGGCTAAGAAACTTTGACTTGTACGGTCCTACGTTGTTCCATCACTACCGTCTCAGGATGTATTCTACATTCAATAAATAATGAAAGACTCAGATAAAGAAATAAATTCATTTTTAACAATGTTTTTTTTTTTGTAATAAAATGTGTATAATAAAGCATTAAATTAATATATTGTAATATAAATAGATTACTCACCTTTTCTTTTACTAGTAGATACAAGTTTTCCAAATTTCTTCACATTAATATCGCGTACCCAACTACACCGGTAATATTTATATGATTTTAAACCCCGGAAAGTATTTAATTGCTCTTGGGTGTAAACGCTTTTGTTGGTAACAAAATAATTTATATCCGTTGGCAAAATATTCGGAAAATCCTATATATCCTTCAAAAACTCACTTTCATCACATCATCAATATTACAAATTAACTTGATTTTTGTTAAATAGCGAGGTTGGATATCAGATGGTAAATTCTTTTTGAAGTACACACGTATTATAATAGTATATTACGTAATGAGAGATGTAAGAAGCAGATTACGTACGAGTAAAATGTTTGACACACGAGACGCGTAGCGTGGCCGTGTACCTGAGTGTTTGGTCGCGAATCTGGGGACCCGAGTTCGATCCCGACCGACACCAAAAATCCTTCGAATATTAATGGCACTAAATTGACCCCTATGGTGTAGTCCCCACGCCAGCATTGAGTGCCTGTGAGATGACGCCTAGTAAACGCCCTCACGGTACAAATATTTCATCATTACCGATATCTGTGTAGAAAGCAGATTGGCACACCCAGCAATAAGTAGGTAATATATTTATTTAAAATAAATTTGAATATATCTTTTACCATTGATTATCTTCCATTATACTCGTATACTGTTTTTGTTTTAACATATAAGAAAGAATCCTGGTTTTCTAAATTTGGCTTCAATAATTGTATTATATGACTGATATCTACCCTGTTTTAGTTATTTTCCGTTAGTATTTCTTTGTAGGTTGTCCGCATTTTATATGTTTCGGTTTCTTTCTACAGCATAAGATACCTAGCATTGGTAAGTCAGGTTTTTTACCTTCCGCCACTTTTAGGTAAGAAAGGTATTGTCTTAGGTCAAAAAAATCAATGATGAGTTATATAAATAAGCACGTTTTGGGGTCCCTAGAATACGAATTTACTATTTTTACGATGATGTCTGTATGTGTGTGTGTGATGATCGTTTCGTCCGCGATAACTCCAATACTACAATTTCAAAAATTACAATTTTTTTATTCCTATTCTTACATCCAATTGATTAGATTTTGGTTACAATTGATCTACCTGAAGTACCTTAATTTGAAGCTCTTAATTGTTTTTCTTAAAAAAAGCTGATGTTGCCAGCACATTACCTTCCATCAATTCCGTGTATTAAGTACAAATTCCATATATAATTTTTCTTGCAAAATATTCTATATTTCCAGTTAAATTACTTCATAAACAAACTAAGCAAATTGCCCTTGACACTGACATCTTCTTCTTTAGCTTTTCCTATGTCGCTATGTTTTATTTTCTTTTTTCACTCATTTCTGTTTTGTGTGTCGTCCTCATTCCGTTCCTTTTTTCTCAAGTGTTCCGCAATACAGTTCTTCCATCTTATCTTTGGTCTTCCTCTGTTTCTTCCACCTTCTACAATTAAGCTATTCATTCTTCCAATATATTCTTCATCTATTCTCATGACATGTTCATACTAATGTAATCGTTTCTCTTGTATCTTTCTACAAACTTCTATTACTCGAGCCATTTCCCTTATTCTTTCATTCATTAGCCTATCTTTCCGTCTCTTCCCCAACATCTATCTCAACATCAATATTTAGAAGATTTTTTTTTTCAAGAATCTTCTACTTCCAGTTGTCCAATTGTTACCAAAACCTTTTCAGATCTTCCCATGAATGTCCGATTGGGAAATACGTAAACAAATATAAAGTCTTATAGTTTTTGAGCAATCGTCCTTACAGCATCCCACATACACACACACAGATATCATCGTAAAATGTTAAAATCGGATTATAGGGACCTTAAAACGTGCTTATTCAATAAAATCTGGATATGCGATTTTTAGCATGAATCCAATAGCTCTCTTAGCGAGAGGTAAAAATTATTAAAATAAAAATTATATATGAAAACTACATTGCAAAAAGGGTCACATTTTTTAATGAAATATACATCATGTACATCAAATACGGTAGAATTTTATGTATAAACTTCCAATGCAATAAGAATCATAGTCTCAAAGTTAACCTGTGAAATATATAGCCATACAACACAAATATAATATAAATTTGTTTTTTTTTTATTTCCCGAAAACTACATAACAATGACATTCCTCTTTTTTGCAGCGTGATCTTCATATAATAATCCTTTTTTTCCTCAATTCGGCTTCAAAAATTAGAAGAATTTGGAAATTAATTGATATCTAGGCTGTTCCTTTACATATGTTTTAGCTTCTTTCTACGTCATAAGATAGTTTTGTTAAGTCAGATTTAAACCATGTTTTTGGTAGACTTGGTTTTATGTGTACGATTATTTTTTATTATTCTTTATGACGTTGTGGCATGGAGAATTCGTGTATTGTAAATGAATGTCTTGATTTAATTTCTATTGCACATGGATTTCCTTAATAATCGTGTTTAGATATTTGAAATAGACCTTTTCAATTTAAAGAGATCTGCGCGTAGTAAGCCAACAACTGACGGGAGTGATGGTTATGCACTTGTGATAAGATTCATGGCGCGTGTGTGTTTTTTTTAATAGATTTAAACTATGAGGAAAGTCTCAGACAACTTTAAGAAACTTGTCGAAAGTCGTTACAAAGCGAGATTTTGTTTCACAGCCCAGCTGACTGTTGCAGACGCCATTTTACTTACTATTGGCAGAGATACAAGAGACAGCTGAAAAGGATTATTGTTTTCTATCAGTAACATTTTACACTTAAACCGTTATGTCTATGTATAAATATTGTCATTGTATAATGTAAAATAAGATTAATTATAAGTTATGCAAAGATGAATGTGTTTTATTTGCCTCCTGCCTTAAATACAATAAAAAATAAAAACAATACATCCTTCTCAAACACTATTCCCATTGATATCAGCTTCTTGCAACAAATATATGTGTTTATAAACTTTATTGTATATACAGATTAGTAGGTTTATATTATTTACTGCTACACCATTCCCATGTATTTATAATATAAATAATTGCTATTTACAGATTGTTATACATGTGCAAATAAAAGATTATAAGTGATTCAAATACTTGATTTATGTTTTGATGCTGTAATACAAGAAAACTAATAAATGTTTGTTAACTTTCACAATTTATTTCGTTGCGACATCTATCAGTGCTCACTATAACTATTAACCTATTCCAATTTAATAATTTTATTTTGTTACAATTTGTAGGACGGAGTGTACTTTTTAAATATGTAAGCGCGCGAAGTTGATACGCGCCAACTTCATGGGCTAGATTTGTACGTTATGACACAGTGCTGGGCAGGAAATGTACAGAGCGATCTATGTACATTATGACGATGCATAAGGCAAGAAATGTACACTTTGACGCGCGCCAACTTCATGGGCTAGATTTGTACGTTATGACACAGTGCTTGGCAGGAAATGTACAGGGCGATTTTTGTACATTATGACGTTGTATACCTAGCCAACGCACCTATAAGTGAATATACGAAGGTAGGTATATTCGAATATACAAAGGTTCGTATATTCGTTCACAATGGTTACTTAATAATAACCGCTGAAATACTTGGTAACTAAGGAAAATCACGCATTCTTATTGGTTTATAACTTAATGAATGATATAGTCCAAATTAATCTTATAATACATCTTTCTGTTGATTCGAACGGCGTCGACTGTTACTTTCTCGACATAAATTTAACATCGGAGAAACATATCGGTTTAAAAACCATTGTTAAACTGAAATGTAATATTTGTGGCATAGAAAATGTTGCAAATAAAGCTGACATTTGATAGAAAATGAATAAAATTAATGGTTTCATACAATGAACTAGTGACTTTATTATTATCATGCCATCTTTTTAACGCAATTCACAAATTGCTCGATAACGCATTCTAATCTGCTACTGCAAAAGCAAATGAATTTCAAATATTTAACATAATCTTACTATTTAGCACAGAGATTAGTCTACTTGTTATCTGTTTTTTCTTATGAAAATAATTGTCAAAATTATTTTCATAAGATTATTGATAGTAGGCATATTAGTGACAGAAAATGAGAAAATAATTGCTAATCTGAAATCAACGAGGATTTTATTTACAGGCGCATTTCTAGGGATTTACTAGAAGCTAGACATTTTCTGGAAAATGGATTACTGTGGATATATAAATTTGACACATTTTACAAATTTTATTCAGTTCAGTCTTGTCGTACAGTGTCAACTGAAACAAGTCTTTTTGTGCAAGTGTCTTGAGTGTTTATTGTGTTTTTCGATTTGAATGAGAAAAGCGGAAAACAAGAACCAAACAAGTGAAAAGTTGTCTAAATATCAACTAAAGAAACACCGTCGTCAAATGATAGCACGGTATGTCATTTTGATATTTTTTTTTGTTTTAATAGTAGCATAAGTACGAGGTGGTCTGAAAAGTTTCCGACCTAACAAAGATACAAGACAATTTTTCTTAAAATTTATTTTTATTTTTCTACATAGTCTCCATGTAACTGTACACATTTCTCTCAGCGATGCTCCCATCTCTTTAACCCGTCCAAATAGTACTCGGCGTTCTTCTCTGCAAAATAATTGTTCACAAAGGTGATTGCCTCCTCATTTGACGAAAATTTCTGTCCTCCGAGCGCAATTTTTAGCTGAGGGAATAGGAAGAAGTCGCTTGGGGCTAGATCTGGTGAGTAAGGTGGATGGTCAAGCAGTTCAAACCGTAATTCGTGGATTTTCGCCATGACAACCGCTGAGGTGTGAGACGGTGCGTTGTCTTGGTGAAACAGGATTTTCTTCTTCTGCAAATGTGGCCATTTTTCCGCAATTTCTGCCTTCAACTTGTCAAGTAATGATGCGTAGTATGCTCCTGTAATGATTTTCCCTTTTTGAAGATAATCGATTAAGATTACTCCATGACTATCCCAAAAAACAGTCGCCATCACTTTCCCAGCCGAAAAAACAATTTTTGCTTTTTTTGGAGCCGGTTCCCCCTTTGCAGTCCACTGTTTTGACTGTATTATTTTTTTTCAGGCGTATAATGGTGTATCCAAGTTTTATCTACAGTAATTAGTCGGCGCCAAAACTCGGATTTATTGCGCCTGAACTGCGCCAACAGAACGTTGGAAATGTTCATTCGAACACGTTTTTGGTCTAACGTCAGCAAACGCGGCACCCAACGCGCGGACAACTTTCTCATGCCTAAATGTTGGTTTAATATGTGACAAACACGTTCTTTGGACATTTTCATAGCCTCTGCTATCTCTCTCACTTTAATTCGGCGGTCGTCTAGCACCATTTAGTGAACTTTAGCGATGTTATCGTCAGTAGTTACAGTTTTGGACGTCCCGAAAGTTCATCGTCTCTCAAGCTCTTACGGCCACGTTTAAATTCAGCTGCCCAAAATTTCACTGTGGTAAATGATGGTGCAGAGTCCCCGTACACAGAGTCCAACTCATCTTTGATTTGCATAGGCGTATTACCTTTCAGAAACAAATATTTTATGACAGCTCGATACTCGATTTTTTCCATTTTCACAAAAATACTCACATCGAGTCACTCAAAAACTGCGCGTCCGAAATAGCTGAAACTTTGGTGAATACCTGTCAAAAGATGCACAACTACATTCCCTAACTTTTATTGACGAGTGCTGCCATCTTCACGTTGAGGTCGGAAACTTTTCAGACCACACTCGTATTTCATTTTTATTAGTTCATTAATTAAATTGGCTAATATTTTCATAAGGGCCCGTGTGGTGACGCCTGGTAAACGCCCGCACGGTACAAATATGTCATCATCATTACCGAAATCTGTGTACAAAGCAGACTGGCACACCCAGCAATGGGTAATATGCCGTGATGATATATTTATTTATCTTTATTTTAGTGGTGGTCGAATTTACGGAGCAATTATTTAATTTTCTATACCACTATAGAACTGTAAATGTACCTGTCAACAAAAGCGCATTATTTTTTAATGTCAAAAGATAATAAATGTATTAGTAAATAAAAATGGTTGCGATTTTGTTCACTTTTGCATTTCTATAGCGTTACAGAAAATTATATAATCGCATTAGTAACGGGTTCCAAATATTTTCACCAAGTAAAATTTAATGTATTATATTATACAGTATATTATACAGAGTGTTGACGAATAAAAGATTTTACATGGGATTTTAGTTTATTTGCAATTTCCTGCTCTTGTGTTCATTTCACGGAAAAAAACTGTAGACTGCAAAGTTGTTCAGAATTAAAAGTTGTATACAAAACTGTTTTCACATTTTTTATTATGTATCTAGTTTCTTCACAATTTTAAAAAGAAATTTGAAAATTTCGGTTTATTAGTAGCAATAACCATAACACTTGTTTTATTTTTTCTAGTTTTCATAAATTATCTATAAACGTCAAACGTCAATTTGACAAATGGAAAATAAATTCCGTATTCTTTTGTAACTATTTCCACCATAATATTCCTTTAGATAGGTTCCTCATTCAAATACACATTCATTATTTAATTTGTTTCTTTTCCATAAGTCAAATTGACGTTTAACGAGTTACATCCCGTAAATCTGTGACGGCCGCAGAAATAGGAAACCCCTGACACAGCATTAAAATATGTATAAAATAAAATGTAATACAAAAAACGGGCATTTGTGAAATTAGTACAGATATGTAGCATTATAGTAAACTAGTATTAGAATAAAGTTGTAATTTTACTTTTAAAAAAACCTTCCTTCGATTTGACAAACATAATTAACGTTTATAAATAATTTATGAAAACCAGAAAAAAAGAAAGCAAGTGTCATTGCTATAACTACTAATGAAGCGAAATTTTAATTTTTTTTTAAATTGTGAAGAATCTAGAAACATAAAAAAATGTGGACACAGATTGGTATCCAACTTTTAACTCTGAACAACTTTGCACTATATAGTTTTTGCCGTAAAATCAACAGGAGAGCAGGAAATTGCAACAAACTAAAATCCCATGTTAAATCCCTATGTTCGCACATTAGTGTCAACATCCTGTATAAGAGTGCTATGAATAAATTATGTACTATGCTATGGAATATTGAATTAACTAATATGTATAAACACTGTATTGAATTTATAGAAGCAAACAAATTTATAAATAATGTGCAAAATTATTTACAATTATTCAAAATTTTAAATATGTATACAATTTTCTTCATAGCACTCTTATTACAATCACATTTAAAGTATCATAGTTTTCATTTGCATTTTTCTCAATTTTTTGTCATGCAATGGTATACAAATGTTATACCTTTGAATTCCGAAAAAATACTGAATCGAATGAGTAAATAAAAAAAATAGGTACTCATTTAAAATAAGAAAATTGAACATCTGTATATATACGTAATAAGTGTTATTTTCTGTAGGAATAGGAAATATTCTACAAGATCTTCAACGAAATATCTAATCCAGATGGTACAAGTGCCCCAGACATCACAGTTTTAGAAGAATATCCGCGTAAGTTGTTTTATATTTATTTTACATTTTTTCTAAACATTACTTAGATTACAATTAAGAACAATATTATGTAGCAAGCACATAATCTCCCGGCAAATCTAGGGGTATTTTAATATTTATTTAGACAGATGTCATCATATCAGAATACCTCTCTTATATGAATGTTGCGGGAGGCAGAAATGAACTGCACAGAATATCAATAAAATAATCAAATCATTTTCCAGTTATGTATAGTACAGAAATGAGAAGTATTTATCTATTGTTTTGCTTAAATATATTTTAAGGAATTATTTTCAAATTTTGGAAGCTCGCAGTTCTTAGAATCTCGAATAGAAACATTTACAGCAATAACTATATAATTTGTATTTTTTTTTATTTATTTTTCAGTCGTTAAGAGAGGCTTTCGTAATAGAAGTAGGATCTTCTGAAATGAATGAGACACACACACACACTCTGACGAAGTCACAATTTTTCGTCTCAGTATGGGCCTCCACGTTTGCGGTTCATGTCTCATGGCAAGGTCGCCAGCCAGTTGTCACAGCCAAGCGATCTGCAGGTCACGATGTCCTCAGCGATCCACGGCCTCATAGTCATTCCGAGGGCCGTACAGCGGGTTCTGACCCGGGCCATGCAACAGGCATCACGAGGGTGTCTAAGAAACGGGGCGGAAAAATGTATTTTGTTCCGCCAACGCATGTTTAGAACCTACCAGTCACACGTGGGGAGCATCGCCGTCTGCCGAGCGATGTTACCACAATCCACAGGCCGTATGCACCCCTCTAATGGACGCTGAGAACATCACCGCCACAAATCCACCGCCAGGGCTCAGAGAAATCCACCACAGAAAACCATTTGACAACTACGAACACGGACCAATAATCTAAAGATTTGATTTATCCTGACTCTACGTATACCAATATTTACTGAATTTATATTTACTGTACTGACTGAGACGCTATGTAATCTATAGCAAAACAATGCTGAATTTACATTTACTGTACTGACTGAGACGCTATTTATTCTATAGCAAAACAAAACTGAATTTACATTTACTGTACTGACTGAGACGCTATGTATTCTATAGCAAAACAATACTGAATTTACATTTACTGTACTGACTGAGACGCTATGTATTCTATAGCAAAACAAAACTGAATTTACATTTACTGTACTGACTGAGACGCTATGTATTCTATAGAAAAACAAAACTGAATTTAACTCCGCGTCTTTCGACTCTGTCGGATTTCTCGCAGACTCACCGACCCGTTGTCTATGAACGTAGTCAAGTCTACAGGGAACTGTGGACTTAGTTGAGTCGACAGGGAACTGTGGAGTCTCTCAGGCTTCTATGTTGAACCGGGAACGGCTGCTGCATAGAATGATCTTCTAAGCCTGGTGGCGTAGTATTTATACCCAGCTCGGGCCGAGTTTGGTTTGAACGCGTGCGTTTATGGTGTGGGAACTTTGCCGGTGTTCTGATTGGTCTAAGGACGGGGTCTCATGGCGATTCTGATTGGCTGAGGGCCAGTGTTTGAAAACTATTTTCTTGTGACTTTATCATGTTACGAAAATATAATTTTCCAGCTTTTCTACGTTTAACAAGATCAGGTATAATATACAAAATAATAACATAAACAAAATAAATACATTTTATTTTTCCGTAGTTTGTATTTTCACCGACGTTGCGCTAGTGGTGATCAGCTGGCAGGGAATACCGGGAAGTTTCACTTAGATGTACAGTTTTGGTACTCACCTAGCGACAACTATCGGACTTGGGAATCACTACTATAAATGTTTTTATGCCTGCTAGATGGCACACAAGTCCCAAATTTAAAAATTATATTTTTCAAGGTAATTTGTGTTGTGTATTACCTAATTAATTAAATTAGTTTGAAACGAGAAATGCCAAGAAATTGTAAAGAGCTGAATAAAACATGAAATATTGTGATAAAATAATATTGTTTCATATCTGATTCTGTTTTCCGTGAGTTTGAGTGCATTTATATAGTGTTTCTTGAAATATTTGACTTCGCTTCTCATTTTCGACTTCTATTTGAATTTGGAATATTTGAGTTTGACGTTGGCATTCAGAAACTTTGGCTTGGACGGAACGAGACTCAGAATGGACAAGACAGACGTATTCATGCTTCTTTGAATCCCATACAACAATTAGCTGGTGATCGCTACAGACAGTCGTTGGAAGTATACACAACGCAAGTAAACAGTACGTAAGTATTTTCAATATGATGTGTTACAAAACATAAATATTTGTAAATATTGTAGGACATCTTCATTATATTAGCTCCAAAAGTCATTACTTCTGCTCTTCCTGCGACCAACTTAGTTACTTTTTCTCCATACCGACTACAGATTTCATCACACGGGGCAGTAACCCGAACAATTCATCCTTGTTCGTGTACTTTACACTTATTCTTGAATTCATCATCTGTTTGTGTTACCACGACCAATTTATATTGGTGCAACCAGAGTTCTCTTCCGAGTAAGTTTCTTTCTTAACCATTGTACCGTAGAAATACTTATTTATTGAACCCCCAATGCTGTGAATTGCAGCATTTATACAACAGATCAACAATAATGTACTATGGTTTGTAATGTTTTTGTTTTTATACATTCAACATGGTAAAATATCCTAAAATTGTTATGATAAAACAATAAGGTGTATCGCATCAGGAACAAAATATTTACGAAGAATTCAAAACTCTTCGTTACTTTCAAAATGAAACTTAATTGTTTCACTTGAACTTTTATATTATTGTATATTGTAAGTAGCACATTTATTTATCTTGTAACGTAATACAAAATTTATAGAAAAATATTGCAATACAAAGAAACAGATGTAATATGCGAATTATTTACTTTTACTATTGTTAAAAATATTCTGTTTTGTATAAATTGCAGCAAATAGTAGTTAATAATAAACAAAATTACTGACTTAACGACTGACTTATACAATACTATATTAATCATTACATTGAAAATATGAATTGCTCATTTACTATCAGATTCATAAGAATAAGCAGCATTTATTCAATAATATTTGGCAATCTGTTTTCTATATGAAAATTATATACGCATATGTTATACATAAATAAGGAATGTGGTCAGGGGTATGATATTCCTTGAAAAAAATTTTTTTTCCATATTACACATGGAAAAACAAATTCTCATTATTCATTCACAGTAAATTAATGTATACATATTAATAACCCAATTGTAATTAAATGAATAAGTATAAAAATTGTTGAATATGATAAATTAAGGAAATATTAATGTAATAAACTAATAACAGTAACTGAAAATTTTCACTGTGATAAGTAAGTGCATTATTAATGTATTTTTGTAAAATTCACATATAATTATATTTATACATGTATATTCTTTGTATTTTTGTATTACAACTTTGTACAATTGTATAGAAATTGTTAAATATAGTAAATTAAGGAAATATTACTGTAACAAACTAATAACAGTAACTGGAATTTTTCAATGTGAGCAATAAGTGTATTATTACTGTATTTTTGTGAAATTCACACATAATTTCATTTATACATGTATATTGTTTGTATTTTTATATTACAACTTTGTACAATTTTTATTAATATAAACATATATCAATAAAAACTTTTGTGTATTTATTTCAAATATTTTTACAGGCGCGCAGAATATTAAAATTGATACTAGCGCCATCCTAGCGGACTTGGGAAACACTAACCATCAAGGTACGTTAGTTATAGCCACGAAGTAAAATATAGAAGGAGATGAAACTCGTATAACGTCGTAGGCTGACCGTGGTCACACAAATTGACTCCTCGTCAGTGAGCAGTGGTGGGGGAGTTAGGCCTTCATTCGTGCTTCGTTCTTATGTATTTTAATGGCGATTACTCCCTATCTGTTGATTTTTAAGTTTATTTTTGTGATTTTTTACCCTTATATGATACAAAATGGTTAACATGTGTTTCGTGCCAAACTGTACATCAGAGTACAAAACAAATAAAGAAAAAGTGAATATGTTTCGTGCCCCAAAAGACGAAGAAATACTAAATATTTTGAAGAAAGTTATTCCCAGAAGTGACAGAGTTTTGTCAACAAAAGATTTTGTATGCGAGAAGCATTTCAAACCTGATGACATTATTAAAGAATGGCCATGTGGATCTACAACAATTATTATTTAATAAATCTAAAAGTGCCAGTAATTTTGCTCCTGATTAAAAGTTAATCTCTGGTTAAATCAATGTTAATTTATATGCTTTTCTTTATTTAATCATTGTTTAACTTTTAATCAGAGGTAAAAGTACCCTAAAGAAATTAAAAATAAAATCTCAGATATTGTCATTTATTTATTATTTACCATTGCACAAAGTTGTATTTATTTACAGATACCACTGAAACAGTTTCGTTTAAAGAAAGATATATTCCCATCAGTATTTCCAAACTGTCCACAGTATTTAAATATACGTACTAATAAAAGAAAAAAAAATTAACCATGATATTTCTGAAAAAAGACGTCGTTCATCTTTAAAACCAGTGGTAAATACCTTGTAACATTAAAAGGTTTAAATTAAATTGCATAGCAATAATTAATAATTACAGATCAGAATTCTAATCATTTGGATTATACAAATAAAATCGAAGATACAGCAACAGCATCTTGTTCATATAAATCAGTTTTCGAATTAAGAGCGCAGGGTACCCACGTGTGAAATACTCGAAAACAGGTCTAAGGAAAAAATGCCCTGTATACTTATCTTACATTTTACTTAAATCATTTTTCTTTTATCGTATTTAAAAACAATAAATCTATGTTTTTTAATAGTCATTTTTAAAAAGAAGGTGTCCTGAAATTATTAATAATATGACTTTAAACATATGTGTTTTTCATACTCAATTTTTCAGTGTATTATATCTAATTTTTAAAAAATAAGCAATAGAAAACTTGGTTCCGACTTTCATAAAACTTTGTCTAAAATTTTGAACAAAAATTAGTAAAAATACAGCCTGTAGACGTTTTCTACAAAGTGCTAATTTTTGTATTTTCATTCAATTTATACGCTGTACAAAAGCGCCGCCACATAAATTGTGTGTATTTGTGTAAGTTCGTTCCATAGGCGTGCGTTGGGTGTATTTTACTATTTTGGCTATAAGCAAGATTGTCATTTAGTCACTTGTTGCTGTCTGTTACAAACTTCGTTGATTGTTTCCTAGATTTTAATTATTGTATTTTTCTATATATTTATAATTTCGTTTGCACTTTGCTGTGTTTTTGAAATATACTTTTGCTATAAAATCAGTCTTTTTCAAGACTAAAACCTTTAATTTTTATATTTTTCTTTTTATTTTCATTACTCAGTGTTTTCTGTAAATTATTTAATACAACTATACATTTTTCATTATGAATGCAGAAAAGTTCGTGGTACCTTCAATCTGCAGTCATCAGGAATAAAATAATGTTTCATTTTCCGACAAGTAAATAATTCAAACATTATTTTGTTTTTTTTATTATAATAAATTTATTTATAACACAGAGCCGAAAGTTTCTCTTCGAAGTAGAGTAAAACAAGTAGAAGAAGATTATTTTCAGAAGAAGGCTCCCAAATATACGACAGCACTATTATTAACTAACTAGAATTGGAAATATCAGAAAATGTCATTAACAAATCTATATATGAAGTAGAAGGTAGACGCATTGTTTAATTTAAATATTTGTTTGATTCTTTAAAAGAAATTAGTATTCATAATGAACAAATGGGATGCTTTAATATGAATATAAAAAACGAATTAAGAACGGGCTTAAAATCAAGATTTATTATACGTTGCAATATGTGTAATGCTACATTTTGACTACATTCCGAAAACTATGCAGAAAAAGTAAACGTCAGTGAATGTGCTGTACTTGGAATAATGAATATAGGTAGCGGTTTTAGTTACATGAAATCCTTCTTGTGTTCTTTAAACATTCCCGCTATAAACAAAAGGCATTACTGAAAACTGCATAATAATGTATGTACAGCATGGCAAAAAACAGCAGAACAGGCTATGAAGAAAGCGGATGAAGAAGAAAAAGAAGTTGCTAAAAGAAATGGGAGTTTAGGCAAAGATGGCATTCTTCTGATTCGAGTTGTCTGCGATGATAGCTAGGCTAAAAGGTCTTACAGAAGTAACTAGTCTTCATTATCTGGAGTCAGAGCAATTGTTGGCTAGAATACAAAAAAATTATTATACATAGGGGTGAAATTCAAATATTGTTCGATTTGTATGCATCACCTACAGCCTTAATGCTATATTCCAAAGAGCCCGTAAAGTTACCCAATGATACTTGGATAAAATCTAAAATAAAAAAGGATAATAATGTTTACATTGCATTCACTAAATTATCTCTTAATGAAAATAAAATCCCATTTATAGAAAAACAAATTATTTTGGATCATAAGTCACATTTACAAATATTCGTTCATAACCAGAATTTTGAAAGTAATTTAATTAAATATGATATTTATAAATTAGAAGAAGTTGAGCACATTTTAAATGAAGTAGATAATTTAACAGCTTGTAAAGGTGTACCACTATCATTACCACTTGATATAATTTTTTTGTTTATACGACATAAAAAGTGTACTGTAGCAATTAGCACCAATGATCAAATCTGCAAATTTTGTAAAAACATTGGTAAACACATACAGAGAAGAAAACAACGAACACAAGATGTAGAACATAGAAAGATTACAATAATGAAAATTCAGAATCGTAGAAAGAGTAGTAGAGAATTACAACTTTGAATTTAATTGTGTCACGCATAAAAGCGAAGTGTTAGCAATAATTATACATGAATATATTTCTATGAGATTATGACAATATTTTCATCAGAGAAAAATTAAAAAATACGGAAACCCTGAGAGAAGAAAGCAAGCAAAACTGTATACAAATTAATATTTGGTACCTATATTAATTTATTGTTGTAAGTGTGTAATAAATAAAATAATATTTTGAATATACCACTTGTTTTATTTTTTGCTGTTAATATTAAAAACAAATTAAATAAGAAAGAATGCTATTTTTGTTCATAATGTGAATCGTAACGTCGGCCTAACTCCCCCTCCACTTCCATAGTTCTCGGTGTACGCTAGCGTGACACAGTCAACGCTCGAGTTTCATCTCCTATATTTTACTTCGTGGTTATAGCATTGAGTGGCGGTTCCCGTTATTCCCTGTCAGCTGGCTTCGTAGTTGTCAAATGGTTTTCTGTGGTGGATTTCTCTGAGCCCTGGCGGTGGATTTGTGGCGGTGATGTTCTCAGCGTCCATTAGAGGGGTGCATACGGCCTGTGATTGTGGTAACATCGCTCGGCAGACGGCGATGCTCCCCACGTGTGACTGGTAGGTTCTAAACATGCGTTGGCGGAACAAAATACATTTTTCCGCCCCGTTTCTTAGACACCCTCGTGATGCCTGTTGCATGGCCCCTCTCTGACCCGCTGTACGGCCCTCGGAATGACTATGAGGCCGTGGATCGCTGAGGACATCGTGACCTGCAGATCACTTGGCTGTGACAACTGGCTGGCGACCTTGCCATGAGACATGAACCGCAAACGTGGAGGCCCATACTGAGACGAAAAATTGTGACTTCGTCACAACACACACACACACACACACATACACACAGACACATACACACACACACACACACACACACACACACACACACATACACACACTTACACACACTCACACACATCATCGTGAAAATGTTGAAATCGTATTGTAGGGACCTTAAAACGTGCTTAATCATTAAAATCTGTATATGCGATTTTTAGCATGAATCCAATACCTCTCTTAGCGAGTGGTAAAAATGCCTGTATCTTTCTTATTATAAACTTTATCAAAAAACTGAATGACAAATGTTAATATATTTATATCATCATTTATATCAAATTTGAATAAATTTGGCCCCATAGAACAGCAGATAAATGTATAGTATTTTTAAGCAATTTGCTTGTACTCCGGAACCGATCTTCGGTTCCGAGTAGTGGAACCGATCTTCGGTTCCGGTTCTGGGTAGTGGAACCGATCTTCAGTTCCGAGTAGTGGAACCGATCTTCAGTTCCGAGTAGTGGAACCGATCTTCGATTTCGGTTCCGGGCAGAGTAATTGAATCGAATTGAATGTGGGTTATGGAATTGATGACTAGACTATTCAATTATGATTTTAAATTAGCTTCGTCATTCTTCATAAACAGATTTTCTGTTTTATTTGAAATATATTATTGAATATATATTTTTTATATGTATTTAATTAAAAATAATGATGTGTAAATATTATTACACCAAACGCAAGAGGATGTTAAAAATTGTTTGGAAAATGTAACCGCATAATGTAGTAAATAATTGCACTTTCAGTTTCGTATTCTATTCATTGAATATGGTTTATTTCAATAGCTTGACCTTGAGTTATGGTTTGAGTTAAAGGTACCTACATAATGACAATGGTGATATAAAATCGAGAACATAGCAATGGTTATTTCCAAGAATTTTACTTACCTACGAATTTTACTTATACTTTGTCGTTTTGGAATAAGTACAAATATTAATATTTTTATCAACATTTTTAAAATGTTGCCACACATATCTACGTTTGCACATTTTTCTACCGATAATTATCAACGAATTTGAAAGGGGGATGAAATTCTCCCGAATATTAAGATTTCCCAAATTCTAGTTTATAATACCCAATTGAAATGAACTTTAAGATTAAAACAAACGGAAAGGGACGCTATAAGGTAGGCTCAGTCAAATTGGCCCGCCTTTTTAGTATTTCCAAAAAAAAAAAAAATGTGGTAAATCCCCATGTTTTGCGTTCAAGTACTCCCCATATATTATTTTTTGCGCTTCTCTTAATGAGGAGTTATTAATATAAGTTAGGAAGGGCTAAATTGACATTAGCCTAACCTTTTTGGAAATTACGAAGTTTTCTTTATTGTTTATATAGATCTAGGTATGCGCTATTTTGCGACATTAACATAAATTTTTGAAATTGTTTATAATTTATTTTATTGAAAACAAAAACTGGTAGGGCCAACTTGACACCAAAAAAAATTTTTTTTATTGTATATTTTTGTATTGCAATCAAATCTACATTCAATGCGCTTTTTCGCTCCATAAATATATTTTTTTGCACTTGTATTCATTAAATTATAATTAAATATACAAGTTAGGAAGGGTTCTATTGACAATAGTCTTCCCTTTAAAAATTACTAAATTTTCTATATTGTTTGAATAAGTGTATACAGCGCTTTTCTGCGGTATTGAAATAAATGATTGCGCTTACATACAATTTACTTAATTAAAAATCAAAACTAGTAGGGCCAACTTGACGCCTAAAAAACATTAATTATTTTGTTTTTTTTGCAATGAAATTAAATATAGGTACAAGGCGCTTCATCCTCCATAAATAATTTTGTTGCACTTACTTCATTATTGTAATAAATGAAATTATAACTTAGTTATATGTCCTATCTCGTGAACTTCTCAAGGTCACGCTGGAACATGCGCACTGGTTGTAAAAGAGAGAATAGACAGTAGGTACAGATGTCTCAGTCTATCGCGCTACGCTGTACTTGGTCCCGCCGCGCAGCTGTTAACTGCATGCGCAAGGATGACCTTCGGCGGTTCACGAAAAAGTAACAGAGCTATACAAGTTGGGAGGGCAACATTGACAGCAGCCTTTCCTATAGAATATATCAAGTTTTTCTTTATTATTCAAATAGGTTTACATATGCGCTTTTCTGCGCTACGACATACATTGTCTCGCTTGCCTACATAGTTCTTAAATAAAATGGCAGGACCAACTTGACACGTAAAAAAAAATCATTACCTTTTTTTTCTCATAGAAATTAAATGTAGGTACATGGCGCTTCTTCG
The DNA here is from genome assembly GCA_951394225.1 of Harpalus rufipes. Classification (NCBI taxonomy): domain Eukaryota; kingdom Metazoa; phylum Arthropoda; class Insecta; order Coleoptera; family Carabidae; genus Harpalus; species Harpalus rufipes. The sequence continues at coordinate 27,864,673 of OX596282.1, read as the reverse complement.
CTCCATAAATATTAAACAGGGTGTATCACGAAAAGTGAAACATAGGCGTTTAACATGGGAAATCAGTTTTTCCGTGCGCATTGCTCCCCTAATTATTATACTAAAAAGTTTCAAATGGATGTTGTAAAACAACAATTTCTACATCGGAACGTTGAGTGAATAATGTAAATTTGGCTAAATGCAACCAAATATGCCGTAATGCAATCGGTACGTTTTTTCCCATAAGGTTGCCACTCTATATGAGTCGTATAGATGCAAAACCCGCCAAGTCAAAAAATTACAAAAAATGAATTATTATCGGCAGTTGCTAGTTTAATGCGTCTTCCACGTATTTGAATGGTCATTTCTCTCAAAACCCGCCAAATGCATTATTCGTTTTGCTTTGAAATTCACGTTTAAATTCAAAACCCGCCAACTGCAGTAGACATTCAAGTAAATATTCCGCCAAGTCAACTTTAACCAATAGATGCATCGGAGAGTATCACGTGACTATTATTACTACTTGTTCAATCTTATAAAGTATAACATAAAGTTATTTGAAATAAAACTGGCATAAACACCACCAAATAAATAATTACTACTTGTTTAATATTGTTAAGTGCAAAATGGAAGTATTTGAAACAAAACTGGCAAAAACACCACCAAATAAAAGCAGGAAAAAACAAAAACAGTCGAAAACCCATAAGAGACAAGCACAAAAGAATGTATTGTAAGTTTATTTTCATTATAAAGTTTTAGCATACATGGTGATTGTGCTTTGTATTTTTCTACAGATATGGGGCACATAGCCTTCCAGAAATTCCAGAATGCAAACACCAAAATTATTTGGAATGTAAGACTTTAAAAATGAGCGACGTAAAGGCGTTTCATTCACTATTTTACGAAAAAAAGGACAAACTATACCAAGATTCAATAATATATAAGTATTGCACTGCTGACAAACCAATGAAATCCAGGATTAAAAATAATACCAGAGGAAAAAAAACACTTAAAATTAAATATAGCATTCGAAAAGCTGATGGCAAAGTGGCAAAAGTTTGTCCTAATTTTTTTTTGAGTATCTTGAATATAAAAAAGGACAGAGTCCAGGGAGTAATGAGGCGATTCTTGGAAAAAGGGACTCCTCCAAAAGAAGGTCGCGGAGGTGACAGAATAAAACATAAGAATGACAATAAGAAGATTGCAATATCAACATTCATAGAAAGTCTAACTTGTTCTGAAACCCATTACTGTCGCAGTAAAACAGTAGTTAGAAAATACTTACCTTGTGAGCTGAATATCCGAAAATTACACAAAATGTACAATGAGTCAGTGGATGGACAATTAAGAGTAAAAGAATGTTTTTTTAGAAATTACGTTAACAGTCACTACAATATAGGCTTTGGAACACCTCTGACAGATATGTGCTCAGATTGTCTAAAAACGCAAGAAAAGTTAAAGACTGAAGTAAATCAAAACGTAAGAAAAGAACTTATGGTGGCTAATAGGGTACACAAGCTAAAGGCACAGGCTTTTTACTGGTACCTTAAAACCGAATGCAATAACATTCAGTGTTTCTCATTCGATTGTCAGAAAAATCTAGCTCTACCCAAACTAGCCGACCAATCTGCTTATTTTTCACAACAATTTAATTTGTATAACTTTACAGTTGTAAAGGGGCCATCATCTACTAAATTAAATCCTGAAAATGTAACTTCATACTTGTGGACGGATCAGCAATTACCAAAAAACTCTAGCGTCATAGCCTCAGCCCTCTTTCAAGTTCTCTCAAAATTTGACTTTTCTGTAGAAATTACCACTGTTCGTCTTTTTGCTGATGGGTGCGCTGGGCAAAATAAAAACTCCATCGTTATTGGTATGCTTGCTGCGTGGCTTTATAGAGTTGCTCCAAATCATATTTCTAAAATTGAATTTATTTTTCCCGTGGTCGGACATTCTTATATGCCTCCCGATCGAGTGTTTGGGCTCATTGAACGAAAAGTTAAAAAAAATCCTGCAATTACAAATCCCGAAGAATATTACAAAATAATTAGAGAATTCTCCAGTATCCTGGATTTAGGAAAAGACTGGGATGCTTATAAATGGAAGGAAGTAACTACTTCGGTTATTAAACCTCCAGAAAATTGGCATTTTCAGTTTAACTGTGCCAAAAGATTTATTTTGGAAAAGATGGATAACAATATTAAAGTTCGCGGTGAAGTAAATTACAGAAGCGATATTGGAGTTTCAAAAAGCATTATTAAACGTGGAAAACAAGTAGTTATATTAGCTCCTGATATTATGCAAGTAGGAAGACCCGTAGATCCTCAGAAAGCGTCATCCGTCGCCAATTTGTTAAGTAAACATTATGGAGATGAGTGGAGAGCGTTACCAAATTTGAAGTTTTATAAGCAAGTAATTGACCAAGAACCAGTAGCTATGGAAACGCCCATAGAAGATAATAGCGACACTGCTTGCTGCCAAAATAATGATGATCTTGGAATAGACATTGATTTAAGGATTTAAATTAATTCAATAATTCAGGAATTTGTTCTTTCTTATAAAATAAAGTTTATTTTTTGTGTTGTAATGTATTTTGTATTGTTATTTCTAATATTTCATTGAAAATAAACGTACTATACAAAAAGTGTTTAACAATTTTATTTAAGTTCAAATGCAAAATCCGCCAAGTAATTTTTTGAAAATTTGATATTAATACATCTAACTCGTTTAGATTTTTTAAGCATACTTTTTTTTTGGTAATAATCTATCGTAGCACATAGTAAAAATACAAATTACCTAATAAATAGCATACGTTACTCTCTGAAGGTTTTTCTTGATTTTCTCAGACACAGTTAAAAGTGACTTGGCGGGTTTTGCATCTATACGACTCATATACATTATTCACTCAACGATCCGAATCAATAAAAAAAATCATTTTAACTACTTCATAACTGGGGAAATAAAATTTGAGTATTCAAGGAATTACAATTTAATAGTATTAGTCATGGAATTAGAAACAAGAAACTAACAACAGCGTAACGTTTTATTACGTCAGTGTCAGAATAATGATTGTCAAAATATAATATATTACGTAATGAGAGATGTAAGAAGCAGATTACGTACGAGTAAAATGATTGACACACGAGACGCGTAGCGTCGAGTTTGTAATTTTACGAGTGAGAAATTGCTTTACATCTCGAATTATGTACTATACTATTTCTACGACCACTCATTAATATTTCTAAATTGAAGCAAAATTCAGATACATAGTTATAAATTAATTATTTTTTTATTGCATTACTTACAAATTACAAATAATATTATCAACTAATTTTGTTTATAATACTAGTTATTACCTCAGCATATGTATTTGTAATCACACAAAAAAGCAGCAGTTCGAAACGTTAAAAAGTTTGGTGGGTTTTATGTACAAAAATAAATTGCGCAACGATGTTACCATGGTTACTGCTAAGCGTAGGGATATACGATGAAAAATAGTTCCCTACTGCATATTTGATTGAAATGAAATATGTATTGTTGACATAATATAATATTAATATAATTACCCAAAAAAATATGTATTTATATGTATATGTCAGATAAATTTCATTCTATTATATTTAAATCTTAAATTTTATTTATCAAATTTTAATCATTTCTTACAGTTTGACAATCAGTCCTGCCAACTTAAATTTCCTGTTCATTACGTAACAGTGTTACGTAATGAAATTTCATTACGTAACACTATTCATAAGCACGAACTTACATTCTTAGTATTGTGTTCTGTAATGACCCTCTTACAGTAGTGGTAGTAGAAAAACATATATTACAAAATACAAACATATTAATTAGAAATTTCATTATTGAAATCGTTATATTCTGTTACAGAGTAAAAGCAGTTATTAATTAAAAATATTTTAAGAGCTTGCTTGAATGTTCGCAAATTACTACAATTTTTAATTTCAGATGGTAATCTATTAAAAATATCTAGACCTAAATATTGTGGAGATTTTCTTCTTACATTTAATTTATAACAAGGTAATCTAAAGTCCTGTTTATTTCTTGTATTATATTTGTGTAAATCCATATTTGTTAAAAATTTATGTTTATTTCTGTATACATAATTGCACAATTCCTGTAATAATGGCGTGGAGAGTGCACCATAAGGGTCAAGTTTGTGCCATTAATATTCGAAGTAATTTTTTGCGTCGGTCGGGATCGAAACCGGGGTCCCCAGATTCGCGACCAAACACTCAGGCACACGACCACGAGACCCCATATACCTTATATTTCTTTTTTTCTAAATCTATAAAAGATATAATAAAATATATATATATATATATATATATATATATATATATATATATATATATATGTATCAAATAGAGAATTTACTCTTCTTTAATAAAAAAGAACAAAATTTTTCAAAAAATAATATTTAGAAGATTTTTTTTAACAATCTGCTACTTCCGGTTGTCCAATTATTACCAAAACCTTTTCAGCTCTTCCCAGTAATGTCCCCAAACTTATCCGAATATCTTTTGCACCAGAACACCAGTCACGCATCTCGCTGTAAGAGATCTTATTGTGGATTCCAGTTATTAACATTCTACCATCATCACACTTTTCAAATAAGCTGGAGGATCTAGCACACCTGGCAAATTTGTAATCGTGGTCAAATACTAACGAATTTAAGAAAGAAATCACATCATGGTCACACCCACATAAATTAATCCTTAAACCTCGAACATTTTGATAGTAAATCGATAAATTCATAATTTACAATTATTTTAATATAACAAACTTAAAATTAACTTTTTTGAGGTTATTTTATTTACTTTATTTATTTATTTAACATTACTTAAACAGGCAGAGCCCAATATAAGTAAATACAAAGGCATATACAAAATAAAACAACAAAAAAATTGATTAAATCACTGATCACGAACCATTTGATTATACAAGTCGCACATAACATATGGGTGATTTCAATAAAATATTAGATTTACATAAAGGTAAATAAAATTTGTTGCACAAACGAGAGGATGTGTGTGGCACTCGAAAACTTTAATTCATTAACAATTAAAATTATTTAATAGAGTAATGTACTCAGTTCCTTGGGGCGGATAAATTGAAAAACTGTTGTGCAGATTCCAATATTAACCTGCGACATTGGTAATTTGGGTACTAAATAAAGATTGCATACTCAATCTTTGATATAACTAAGGCATAATAAAGACAAAATAATGTATTTACGTTAGTAAAATGTTGAGAGTTACGAATCAAGAAATCTACCATTTTATTAGCTGTAACAGTTACTGTAAGATTATGGCTTATAAAATGTAAACTTGGATCGAAAAGTACGCCTAACTCCCTAAATGAGATCGTACGTGTAACTGTTTCTGATCCAATTGCGTAATCAAAAGTGATAGTTTGCATTTTACGTGTAAATGACATTACTTAGAATTTATTTGTATTGAGGTACAATTTGTTACAATTGCACCACTCGACAATATACTCAATATTACGTTGATAAATAGAGCAATCTAGGACACTGTTAATTTTCTTAAATATCTTCACATCAGCGTAAAGAAGTACATTACAATCAAGGTTTATCAGTAATATCATTTTCCGATTGAATCATCATGACTCGCGTGGATTCGTCTTTTTACCTTACGTCACCTCTAGGTAAGGAAGGTATTGTCTGGTTAAAAAATTCGATGGTGAGTTTTCATTGAATAAGCACGTTTTAGGGTCTTTACAATACGATTTTACTATTTTTACGATGATGTCTGTATGTGTGCGTGGAAGTGTGTGCGTGTGTGTGTGTATGTGTGTGTATGTGAGTGTGTTTGTTCGTGTGTGTATGACCGCGGTTTCGGCCGCGATATCTCCAATACTAGATTTCCAAAAATTACAATTCGTGTGTATTCCTCTTCCTTACAACCATATGCAGACTTGATTAGATTTTGGTTCTAATTGGTCAACCGGAAGCATCCTCATTTGAAGATTTTAACAGTTTTTCTTGAAAAACTCAGTTAAATATTATTATAACTTAAAGAATATATTATTCTCTATACGATTTGATCGCATTTTATATTTCATATTCAACAGATATATAGTTAAAGAATTATAAAGATAATAAATTTCATAAATCAGCCAGCTATGCTAACTTAACCATGGAAACTGCTAATATATTCAGGTAATTCAAATTGACAGATGTCAGTATCAATAAAAAGTAAATGAATGAAAGAATAAGGGAAATAACTCTAATGTTTCTAGAAAGATATGAGACGATTACATTGGTTTGAACATGTCATGAGGATGAATATATTGGAAGAAAAATGAATAGTTTAGTAATAGAAAGTGGAAGAAACATAGGAAGACCAAATATAAGATGTAAAGTCCTTCCATCTTATATTTGGTCTTCGAAAGACTTGAGAGAAAATGAACTGAATGAGGACGACAGGCAAAACAAAAATTAGTGGAAGAAGAAAATAAAAATAGCAATCCCTAACAAATCGGAAAAATTAAAGAAGAAGAAGATGTCAGTGTCAAGTGCAATTTGCATAGTTTGTTTATGAAATAATTTTACTGGAAATAAAAGATCATTTGCAAGTAAATTTATGTATAGGGCGCGTGCAGTGCTATGACTTTGCTGACTTTGGCAAGCAGATATGGGGACCCGTGTCAAAATGACAGCAATTAATTATGTCCATAACTGACAAGTGTCATAATTTTTCATTAAAAATTTCATGATTTTCTTATTTCATGTGGTTTGTTTATTATCAGGAGTATGGAATTCAGTTGCCGAGATAGGGAATCATAAAATAGCAAGACAATTTATGTATGGAATTTGTACATAAAACAAAGGATTGACGTAAGGTATTGTGCTGGCCACATCAGATTTTTTAACTAAAATTTTATAATTCATGGTCCATATTTATTTGAATCCTTTGGGGTTTAATATCATACGACATGATTTATAAAGAGCAATATTAGTTCCAGTTAAATGTTTAGTGACAAATATTATTTGCTTCGGTTTGTCACATAATGCAAGTAGATTTTAAGTCCATGTACCGTTTAAAGACTGCTATAAAATTATCTTTAAAAATTCACAAGATATTTGCAATTTTAGAAATGATAGAAACTATATTTTCATTATCAACTTCGGGCGCATTATATATAAAACATTATTGAAAGGACTACACTTTTCTAAATCATTAATATTTTTAGATAAATTAAACGTTTTTCCTTTAACTCCATATTTTCAGATTTTATAGTTCAAGGTTCTTTAACATATCGTGTATCTTTAATTATTATCTTGAAATAAGTTATTTTATTATTACAAAACTCAACAGATGATAGCTGAGTAGTAAATTTATCATTAAATTCTGAAATAATGTCTTTTTTAAAATTGTATAGTAACGTTTTTATATCAAATGTATTATGTATTTGTTATTTTGTTGTATTGCATTGTTACTTTCGTCACCGTCAACAATGCTTGTTTCACCAGAGTTGCGACAAGACCCGCAGCACCACTTTATATCGCCCGACTTAAACTTGCAAATAGTTCATCACTAATTTTAACACATGTAGGATGAAAGGGTTTAACACAAGATAAATATTTGACGGCCGGTTTTCTTGAATTCACCGTGCGTCCGCACTTCACACACTGTAAGGCCATCGTGGAAGTTGGTGAACTTGACGTAAGTTAGCCGATAAGACACATTTAATTAATATTTTAAGAAAAAAATCGTTTTTTATCACTGAACTAAATGATACTACCTCTGCCGGTAGTCCCATAAAACTGTAACGGGCAATCGGCTTATTCTAAAATGAGTTCCAATTCCAAATATCGTTTCATACAACAATATAAGTTAACAGTCCAGTATAATTTTTTTTAAATATAGTGTAGTATAATCGAGGTTACCGAAATGTACACTAGTATAGCTTGTCTCAAGATATATGTACATGGCTACCTACGCCCTTTCCAGCGGGAGGTAGTTTAAATACATTAGAGATGCAAAGAGTACTGGGACGTATTTATTTTTTATTTTATTGAAGAAATCAAATCTTAATTTTCATGAAGTCAATTTTGCGATGATTTTATTGTTTAGTTATGAAAATTTATTTAGTAAGATTATTTTGACGAATAAAGCTTATAATTATTTTTAAAAAAATGTATTTATATATAATTTTTTAATCGATAAGAAAAATACGTATTTATAACAATTTATTGTCATTACAATATCTATTAAATATAATAATAGCTTCCATACAATTATTAAAAGAATGCAGTTTTAATACAAACAAAATTAGTTCACTTTTTATTTGTTTTTTGACTTCAGATCCAATACATGTACGAGTACACAAAATTTTAATTTACATTCTTATGTTTCGCCAATTTTTCATATACACATCTATACAAAATTATAAAGTATAATTATTGTTCGTCAATAAATATATACATACTTACAAAATTTTGGACTGCAATTACATTTGCAATAAATACGTACCTATTTACACACATATATATAAAATTTAAATCTACAATTATTGTTTCGTCTGTAAGTACATACAATTATTATGTCTTCGTCACTGTTGCTGTTTTCACTATCATTTACATTAATAACAAAATTACTTATAATATTGTGAGAACTTAAATGTTTATTTTCTATGTCGATTACATATTTTACACTGTTAACCCAATTTTGAGGTGAAATTGTATTAATTTCATTTTTAATTAGGTTTATAACTGAAGTGCAGTCAATAGCGGAACTATTCTTCCTAATTTCTGATTAAATTTGACCCCAAATGAATTCAATCGAGTTGAAAATACAATAGCTATCGAATCTCACACGTATTGTTTTTCAATCGTTTTCGACAACCACTTCCATAAGTTGTTTTTTTGTATAAGTCTCTTCAAAATATACCTACATGGAGAATTTATTAGCCTTTTCCCCCGGGAAATTGGTACATTTACGGCACAATTGGCACTGTTATCTGTCCAACTCTTCATTACAGTATCGTGGGAGTTATACCATATTTCATCATTATATATTATTGGACGTTTTTCTTCTCTATATTTTTTAATAATCCCCAAATATTTGTGCCTCCATACACAAATTCTCCTTGACTTCATTATTACCTGCCGTTTATCTACAGTTTTAAACCGAAAATCAATTTTGTAAAGCACTCTGTGTAAGGAACTTACAGAAATATCTATTTCGCATTTGTCATCTATTAATCGCTGATGTAACATACTAATAGATGGCAGAATGTTTTCTACGTACATGGAGGAAATTTTCCTGTGGATGATATCACATTCAAAGTCACTGACACTTTTTAACTGTGCGTAGTCACGTCATTTTCTTCTTGGGTGAACGCCACAAGAAACAATTCGTCGAAAGGTATAATAATTAACTTTTGTTAAATCTGCTGTTCTCTGAATAAGCTTATCATTTTCATCTTCATTTTTCAATGTATTAAAAATATTTAAAATAATTTGCTTTGCGTCTTCTGACAAATGAATTCGCTCTCTTGAAGTCTGAGATTCTTCTTGTTCAACATTTCATCAGTAATTTTGTGCTGTACTTTCTACTAAACACTTGAAGAAGTAATAATACAAATACGGGTAGCCATCTGTACTAAATACATTAGTCAAATGTACATTTTCTTTGAAAATAACGTTACACAGTTAATATTAATCAGCAGTAAATTATAAGCATATTTGAGTAGGTATGGGGGCGATTGGGCCACCCCCCCACCACTACTCCTTGATAACCCCCCCCCCCTTCGTCCTTTCATTAGCCTATATTTTGGAATTTGATTGGTTAATACAACGTGACGTCACGCCGAAAGCCACGCCCCTTTGTTTTGGCGGGAAATTTGATTTTGCTTAATTAAAGGTGAGCAGTTGACCTTGAATTTGTTTATTTGTTTAAATTATTATTGTTTACCAAGCGTTGCCTCATAGACGTTCTAAGCTATCGTGTCGTGACGTCACGCCGAAAGTTACGCCCTTTTGTTTTGGCGGGAAATTAGATTTGCTTAATTAGAGATGTGCATTTTTGAAACTGTACGGAATTTCGAAAAAATAAATTAAAATTTACCCCCCGTACGCCGACTGTCGATTTGTGACCTAAATAACAATATATCAAAATTTCAAACTGCTAACGCCCTTTAAACACAAAATAAGTTTTGGAAAAAAATATGGGATTCGGATTGGAATTGGAATCCGGATTGGAATTGGAATCCGGATTGGAATTGAAATCAAGATTGGACAGCCTTACGAGCTTTTATTAATCTTTTTTTTAAGATCTTTATTCATATCTGATAACAAAAAATAAACACGCTAAAACAGCCTAAAAACGGGTCTAATACAATTAAATAACAGTTTAAAACCGGTCAAAACGGCTAAAAACGGTTCAAAAACAGCTAAAAACAGGTCAAAAACGGATAAAACAGGTCAAAACGGGTCAAAATATGATTTATATTAGGTTGAAAAATAAATATCTTTTGAAACGGTAAGGATTTTCAATAAATTAACTAATTAATTAATTAAATATAACTCCAGCACTTCCTCTGTCGATATGTGACCTAAGAAACAACATATTTAAATTTTAATTTGTTAGTGCCTCTTGAATACATAAACAACTATTCTTATCGTTAAGTAAACAAAAAATTTAGAACGTTTTCGAAAACTGTATACAATTAAAAAAATTAATTAATAGGTTCAATGTCTTTTGGAGATGAAATAATTTTTAAAAACTACTTAATATATGTTGCTTAACCCTGCGCTTCGTTTTACATGTATTTAAATGGGAGAATGTTACAAATAACATCGAAAAGCAAATTAACATTGATTCTTATGGAAAACACGCACAAATTTCAAATTATTGGTAATGCATAGGTAATGTTATTTCTTTTCCGTTCGAGTTTTGATAATATAAGTAACAACAGGAAGGCTGACTAGTCATTCCTTATTCAACCTTTGAAGAAGTAATATTACTTATTTTTGATTAGCAAAAATGGAAAATTTTATTGTAATAAAGGATTATAAGAAGACTGTTAAACGTTTTAACGTACAAGGAAGAACTATAGAATTTAATATTAAGCCTGTACCAAGTGACAAAGATCCAGTTAAATGGGTGCAGGACGCCATAAATAATATAATAATATACGTCACGTCAGAAGTTGAACCAACTGATAAGGTTGGATTTACGTTTTGCAGTAAAGATTTTAAGAGAGGCCAAGGGCGGAAAAATTTTACTACTGCGTCGGAAGTGACGGTTAATGATGTATGGCAGGTGCTTAGCGGGATTTATCAATCCAACTCCACTGGTTTAAACACTGATACGTTTTGTCTAGGTAATTATATTATCCTTTTTGCATTTTAAACTTTTTATTAATTTATTTGTATGTTTTTAGGTGTAACTACTGTACGCATGCCAAAAGGCACCGGACAACGTCCCAATAAATATAACACATTTAATGAGGAATGTGCTATGCGGCGGGGTATTATTACTATTAATAATAGTGATAATCTCTGTCTTTTAAGAGCTCTGGTCGTCGCAATTGCCCATGTAGAAGGAGACCCCGAATACAAAGATGTACGTCGAGATATCAGGAAGTTGCAAACAAAGAGAGCTGTCCAGCTTATGAAGGATGCTACAGTAACTGTACCTGAGGAAGGCGGAGGAATACCAGAACTTCAAAAACTACAAAAACATTTCGGCAACAAATATAACATATGTGTTTATGAGTATAACGGAAAAGGAAAGGATATTTTATTTGAAGGTACCGAGGGGGCCTGTACTTTAAATTTAATATATCATAATGGCCATTACAATGTCATAACATCACTGACAGCAGCTTTTTGCTGTAGTTATTATTGTGTACAATGTCATGTACCGTACAACACTAAAAATCGCCATAGATGTGAAAGTACCTGTTACGCCTGCCAGTAATCTCCAGTTTGTCAAACAGGAATAAAAATAAAATGTTCCGATTGTAATCGTTGGTTCAAAAATGAAACTTGCTATGAAAACCACACAAAACCAAATTCACTTGGCAAGAAATCGGTATGCAGTCAGATTATGTGTTGTGATACATGTCTGAAAACCATAACAAAAAACAGAGTGCACACTTGTGGTGAAATATATTGCAAAATATGTAAAAAGCATCAATCCGAAGACCATTTATGCTACATGCAACAAGACACCGGTTCCCCAAAAACTAAGGATTTTTTGTTCATGTTTTATGATCTCGAAACACGTCAGGAGAAAATTATAGACGAAGATACAGTTGAACACGAACCGAATCTTTGTGTGTTTAAACAATATTGTGACAAATGTCTTACACTGAACGTTTTTAAATGCGATAACTGCGGTATTAGATTACAGACACTTAAAAACAATGTTATTGAAGGATTTATGCTTTATATATTGGCGGTGAGAAAGAAATTTAAAAATATTGTGGTAATAGCTCATAACGGGCAAGCGTTTGACCACCAGTTTGTTTTAAACTATATACTTACAAAAACGAATTTAACACCTGACCTAATAATGCGTGGTACAAAAATTGTATCAATGACAGTGGGGAATGTAAAATTTTTGGACTCTTTAAATTATTTTCCTATGGCATTATCCAAATTACCAAAGGCCTTCGGACTCAGTGGTGAATTAAGGAAAGGATATTTTCCGCATCTATTTAACACCATAGAAAATGCAGATTATATTGGACCTCTACCTGATATATCGTACTACAGCCCAGATACAATGAAGGAAGAGGAAAGAACTAAATTTTTAAACTGGTACGAGGAGCATAAAAACGACAAATTCAATATGCAGCGTGATTTAGTTGATTATTGTGTCTCTGATGTTGAAATTCTTACACAGGCCTGTTTAAAATTTAGAGAACTGCTTCTTAGTCTTGGAAATGTATGCCCGTTTACGGAAGCATGTACCATAGCGTCAGTATGTAATAAAGTATACCGGCGTAATTTCCTAGAGCCAAACACCATTGGAATTATACCTAGAGGAGGTTATCGTTGTTTGCGACAACCAATCAAAAATTGCAATACAGTGGCTTGTGTGGGAGGAGTACACACAAAAAAATTAATATTTTGCACGCCTCTAAACAAAAAGAAGTTAAATTGGGGGGTCTAAAAGTTGATGGCTACTGTGAACAAACAAATCAGGTGTTTGAATTTCATGGCTGTTATTATCACGGTCACCCTGAATGTTTTAAATTTAACAGAAATAAGCCATTACACGATAGTCCTACTGAGACTCTCAATTTGCGTTATGAGTCAACTGTTGCTAAAACAGATTACGTTCGCTTGGCTATCAGGTCATTGAAATGTGGGAGTGTCATTTTAGACAATTAAAACAAACCCCGAAATTAATAATTATATAAACACATGTAATTTACTTACGAATGTGCCTCTTAATCCACGTGATGCTTTTTACGGTGGTCGAACAGGGAACACAAAAACATACTACAAGTGCAAAGATGATGAGCAGATTCGCTACATTGATATTTGCTCACTATACCCATATGTTTGTAAAACTGGAAAGTACCCTGTCGGACACCCCACGGTTTACGTTGGTAATGAATGTCTGAAAGATATTTCAGGCATTGATGGGGTAATTAAGTGTAAAATTTTACCGCCACAAAATCTTTATCATCCTGTTGCCCCTACTAAAATAAATAGCAAATTAATATTTACCCTATGCAGACTATGTGCTGAGAACCAAAGAAATGAAGTTTGCGCACATAGTGATTTAGAGAGAGCTATAACGGGTACTTGGGTCATTGACGAAGTTATAAAAGCAGTTGAAATGGGTTATACAATACAGGAGATATACGAAATTTGGGAATATAAGACTAAAAAATATAATAAAACAGAGAATATAACGGGGTTATTTACAGACATGATGAATAAATTTATAAAAATTAAACAACAGGCATCGGGGTGGCCAAAAGAGTGCGTAACAAAGGAGCAAAAAGGACACGTATATTGAAGAATTTTTTGAAAAGGAAGGTGTGCGGTTGGAGCATGTAGAAATTTTAGAAAACCCTGGCTTGAGAGCTTTAGCAAAATTAATGCTTAACTCGTTTTGGGGAAAATTGGGGCAGCGAGAAAACCAGCCAAAAACAAAAATAATCAACAGACCAGACGAATTTTTTTATATGATGTCTAACCCTTTAATTGTAGTAAACACTGTTTTACCCATTAACGACAATACACTTATAGTTAATTACGAATATACTGAAGAAACTTACGACGTATTATCTACGGTAAATGTATGTTTGGCAGCTTATACTACAACACAGGCTCGTTTAAAATTGTACAGTTATCTCGAAAAGTTGGGGGAGAGAGTATTATATTACGATACAGATTCTGTAATTTTTATTTCAAAACCCGGATATGTTGACCCTATACTGGGAAATTTTGTTGGTGACATGACAGATGAATTGGTTGGTTACGGCCCCGGCAGTTATATAATCGAATTTGCCTCTGGTGGACCAAAAAGTTACGCGTATATTGTTTATTCGCCGACGACAAACAAATATTATGAAATCTGTAAGGTTAAGGGTATTTGCATAACTCATGAAGTTAGTAAAACTGTTAACTTATATACAATGAAAGAAATGATTATGAATGAAGATGCAGAGCCCCAAAAGATCACATTCAAAGCCATACGAAGAACAGAAAAACATAAAGTTATTACGCGTATTGAGGAAAAAACATTCAAACCTACATCAGGCAAAAGAAAATTTGAAGAATATGATTCTTTTCCGTTTGGATATAAAAAATTAAAACATTAACAATAGAAAAATATTGCAAATATTTTTTAGTTTAAGTTTAGTAAAAATGTATTTTTTTTAAATAATGTATAATATTAATATACCTTACTTTTATAAAAAAAAAATGTTAATAATTATTTAATTTTTTTTAGTTTATCTGCATATATACATGTAAATTTTAAGAATAGTTCATTTCTGTAAAATATACGAGCACATTAATCAATAAATTGTTTATAAAAATTGTTTTAGTTTTTTAATTATTTTACAGCATAGCAAATATTACTTCGCACTACTGTATTGTACTTGAGATGCTACACCCTATTTAATCTCTACCAGGGAAGCAAATAATTGTATGCACCTGTCGAATGACTCTCAATCTATCGGCGGAGGGACAATTACTTGCTAGTCTAGTTCAGTGCAGGAGATGCTATTGCACTTAGTTTGACCCCCATGTTATGCTTTGGACGTCTCCCAGCTTTTACAGTTAGTTAAATTAGCAGGGGTTTGTATACACCAGTCGGTAACTCTTACCAGTCGGTGAGGGGACAAACTTACTAAATTTAACCCCCGTAATTACCACAGTTAATCAGACCAGCCACAATTGCATGCTCATACCCGCTGTACTATAATAAAATATAATGCATATACTTTGCGTAAGTAAGAGGCTGAATCAAATAAAAAAGAATATTTGATACTGAAATTCAACTCGAAAGGAATTTCGGATTCCTAAGGTCTAAAAAGACATTACAAAAGCAAAGTATATTTGAATAATACTTGTACGTCATTAACCATTTGTACTGTACGCAATTTATCCGTATTTGCACCACTGCGGGGTTTGCAAGCTCGGCTTATCGAAGTGCCGAATAAACTACTGTCTCTTAGTAAGAGCAGGTCGTACGGAGATTAATTTCACAAGTATTCATTATATGTGTACATAATAAAAATAGTTTAAGAAATACTATAACTATAAATTATTAATTAATTAAAAATTAGCACATGTCATTGTTTACCTGTTACTTAAGTTTACCTTACGTGGAGCACAATGGTTTCACTTTGGCAAATTCGTTAAGTTTTAAAACACTTGAAGCCATCCCTGTGATGATTATGATCGGTTTAGTTACTTATAGTTGACTGTGAGCTGTACAAGAATTTTGATTTATTTTATACTCTAATGTTGGTGCAAAAAAAAAACATCGGTCTATTTTCAGCACATAAGTCATTGTGATAACCAGTTTTTTTTTGGAACACGTGCAAACCAGATGTTGGTCTATTTTTAGAGCATGATTCATCATCACATCCGGTTCATACCAGTTCTAACAAGTTTCTTAACTATTTTTAGAGGATGACATTATGTTTAAGTTGTTAAAACTTTTACACACATTTTTTATTTCACAGTACATATTAATATCATTTTTAAAATTTTTTTTTTAACTTTTTTTTTTTGATGTACATTTACTGCTTTTATATATTCACCCAGCTTTTTGAGGTTTTGTTGTTGTTGTTGTTGTTTTTGTTGGTTTTTATTAGCTTTAGTTTTCATTTTAAACGTTAAAATAAGTTTATAATCATATAATTACAATAATCACACTGACATAAAGGTAAGTTGTAGTATTTAGATGTGTTTATTATGTGTTTATATAAAGGTGAATAGCCATCAGAATCAAATCCTTCAGTAATCAAGGTCATTAAATTGAACACGTGCATGCCAGATGTTGGTCTATTTTTAGCTGATGCAAGGTCAGTGACTTGAACACGTGCATGCCAGATGTTAATCTATTTTCAGCTAATGCAAGGTCCGCCGAAGCGGCGACGTGTTCTTCAGTGTATAAAAGGGATAAAATCCAACTTTTGCTCATAGTAAAGTTTAAGTATATTAAGAATGTTTGAAGTTGAAATTACAGATCCACATTTTGCAATTGAATTGCTGTACAACGAATGTTTTTTGGTACACATCGACAATAAAATTGAAATTTATAACGAGAATTACTATATGCGGATATCATTTTCCATATTAGAAGAGAATGAAGAAGAAGTTAAATTGTTAAAAATAAGTTTTTTCAATGAAAAGGAACATTATGAAGTGCATATTATAACTTATAAACTAATTTTCTTAGATCACTTTAACTGGACCATATGTGACGTTGCAAATGTATGTGAAGTGGAAAATATGCTTATTACTGAAGGATTTGATTCAGATGGCTATTCACCTTTATATAAACACATAATAAACACATCTAAATACTACAACTTACCTTTATGTCAGTGTGATTATTGTAATTATATGATTATAAACTTATTTTAACGTTTAAAATGAAAACTAAAGCTAATAAAATACGGATAAATTGCGTACAGTACAAATGGTTAAGGGTATTTGCATAACTCATGAAGTTAGTAAAACTGTTAACTTATATACAATGAAAGAAATGATTATGAATGAAGATGCAGAGCCCCAAAAGATCACATTCAAAGCCATACGAAGAACAGAAAAACATAAAGTTATTACGCGTATTGAGGAAAAAACATTCAAACCTACATCAGGCAAAAGAAAATTTGAAGAATATGATTCTTTTCCGTTTGGATATAAAAAATTAAAACATTAACAATAGAAAAATATTGCAAATATTTTTTAGTTTAAGTTTAGTAAAAATGTATTTTTTTTAAATAATGTATAATATTAATATACCTTACTTTTATAAAAAAAAAATGTTAATAATTATTTAATTTTTTTTAGTTTATCTGCATATATACATGTAAATTTTAAGAATAGTTCATTTCTGTAAAATATACGAGCACATTAATCAATAAATTGTTTATAAAAATTGTTTTAGTTTTTTAATTATTTTACAGCATAGCAAATATTACTTCGCACTACTGTATTGTACTTGAGATGCTACACCCTATTTAATCTCTACCAGGGAAGCAAATAATTGTATGCACCTGTCGAATGACTCTCAATCTATCGGCGGAGGGACAATTACTTGCTAGTCTAGTTCAGTGCAGGAGATGCTATTGCACTTAGTTTGACCCCCATGTTATGCTTTGGACGTCTCCCAGCTTTTACAGTTAGTTAAATTAGCAGGGGTTTGTATGCACCAGTCGGTAACTCTTACCAGTCGGTGAGGGGACAAACTTACTAAATTTAACCCCCGTAATTACCACAGTTAATCAGACCAGCCACAATTGCATGCTCATACCCGCTGTACTATAATAAAATATAATGCATATACTTTGCGTAAGTAAGAGGCTGAATCAAATAAAAAAGAATATTTGATACTGAAATTCAACTCGAAAGGAATTTCGGCTTCCTAAGGTCTAAAAAGACATTACAAAAGCAAAGTATATTTGAATAATACTTGTACGTCATTAACCATTTGTACTGTACGCAATTTATCCGTATTTGCACCACTGCGGGGTTTGCAAGCTCGGCTTATCGAAGTGCCGAATAAACTACTGTCTCTTAGTAAGAGCAGGTCGTACGGAGATTAATTTCACAAGTATTCATTATATGTGTACATAATAAAAATAGTTTAAGAAATACTATAACTATAAATTATTAATTAATTAAAAATTAGCACATGTCATTGTTTACCTGTTACTTAAGTTTACCTTACGTGGAGCACAATGGTTTCACTTTGGCAAATTCGTTAAGTTTTAAAACACTTGAAGCCATCCCTGTGATGATTATGATCGGTTTAGTTACTTATAGTTGACTGTGAGCTGTACAAGAATTTTGATTTATTTTATACTCTAATGTTGGTGCAAAAAAAAAACATCGGTCTATTTTCAGCACATAAGTCATTGTGATAACCAGTTTTTTTTTGGAACACGTGCAAACCAGATGTTGGTCTATTTTTAGAGCATGATTCATCATCACATCCGGTTCATACCAGTTCTAACAAGTTTCTTAACTATTTTTAGAGGATGACATTATGTTTAAGTTGTTAAAACTTTTACACACATTTTTTATTTCACAGTACATATTAATATCATTTTTAAAATTTTTTTTTTAACTTTTTTTTTTTGATGTACATTTACTGCTTTTATATATTCACCCAGCTTTTTGAGGTTTTGTTGTTGTTGTTGTTGTTTTTGTTGGTTTTTATTAGCTTTAGTTTTCATTTTAAACGTTAAAATAAGTTTATAATCATATAATTACAATAATCACACTGACATAAAGGTAAGTTGTAGTATTTAGATGTGTTTATTATGTGTTTATATAAAGGTGAATAGCCATCAGAATCAAATCCTTCAGTAATCAAGGTCATTAAATTGAACACGTGCATGCCAGATGTTGGTCTATTTTTAGCTGATGCAAGGTCAGTGACTTGAACACGTGCATGCCAGATGTTAATCTATTTTCAGCTAATGCAAGGTCCGCCGAAGCGGCGACGTGTTCTTCAGTGTATAAAAGGGATAAAATCCAACTTTTGCTCATAGTAAAGTTTAAGTATATTAAGAATGTTTGAAGTTGAAATTACAGATCCACATTTTGCAATTGAATTGCTGTACAACGAATGTTTTTTGGTACACATCGACAATAAAATTGAAATTTATAACGAGAATTACTATATGCGGATATCATTTTCCATATTAGAAGAGAATGAAGAAGAAGTTAAATTGTTAAAAATAAGTTTTTTCAATGAAAAGGAACATTATGAAGTGCATATTATAACTTATAAACTAATTTTCTTAGATCACTTTAACTGGACCATATGTGACGTTGCAAATGTATGTGAAGTGGAAAATATGCTTATTACTGAAGGATTTGATTCAGATGGCTATTCACCTTTATATAAACACATAATAAACACATCTAAATACTACAACTTACCTTTATGTCAGTGTGATTATTGTAATTATATGATTATAAACTTATTTTAACGTTTAAAATGAAAACTAAAGCTAATAAAATACGGATAAATTGCGTACAGTACAAATGGTTAATGACGTACAAGTATTATTCAAATATACTTTGCTTTTGTAATGTCTTTTTAGACCTTAGGAATCCGAAATTCCTTTCGAGTTGAATTTCAGTATCAAATATTCTTTTTTATTTGATTCAGCCTCTTACTTACGCAAAGTATATGCATTATATTTTATTATAGTACAGCGGGTATGAGCATGCAATTGTGGCTGGTCTGATTAACTGTGGTAATTACGGGGGTTAAATTTAGTAAGTTTGTCCCCTCACCGACTGGTAAGAGTTACCGACTGGTGTATACAAACCCCTGCTAATTTAACTAACTGTAAAAGCTGGGAGACGTCCAAAGCATAACATGGGGGTCAAACTAAGTGCAATAGCATCTCCTGCACTGAACTAGACTAGCAAGTAATTGTCCCTCCGCCGATAGATTGAGAGTCATTCGACAGGTGCATACAATTATTTGCTTCCCTGGTAGAGATTAAATAGGGTGTAGCATCTCAAGTACAATACAGTAGTGCGAAGTAATATTTGCTATGCTGTAAAATAATTAAAAAACTAAAACAATTTTTATAAACAATTTATTGATTAATGTGCTCGTATATTTTACAGAAATGAACTATTCTTAAAATTTACATGTATATATGCAGATAAACTAAAAAAAATTAAATAATTATTAACATTTTTTTTTTATAAAAGTAAGGTATATTAATATTATACATTATTTAAAAAAAATACATTTTTACTAAACTTAAACTAAAAAATATTTGCAATATTTTTCTATTGTTAATGTTTTAATTTTTTATATCCAAACGGAAAAGAATCATATTCTTCAAATTTTCTTTTGCCTGATGTAGGTTTGAATGTTTTTTCCTCAATACGCGTAATAACTTTATGTTTTTCTGTTCTTCGTATGGCTTTGAATGTGATCTTTTGGGGCTCTGCATCTTCATTCATAATCATTTCTTTCATTGTATATAAGTTAACAGTTTTACTAACTTCATGAGTTATGCAAATACCCTTAACCTTACAGATTTCATAATATTTGTTTGTCGTCGGCGAATAAACAATATACGCGTAACTTTTTGGTCCACCAGAGGCAAATTCGATTATATAACTGCCGGGGCCGTAACCAACCAATTCATCTGTCATGTCACCAACAAAATTTCCCAGTATAGGGTCAACATATCCGGGTTTTGAAATAAAAATTACAGAATCTGTATCGTAATATAATACTCTCTCCCCCAACTTTTCGAGATAACTGTACAATTTTAAACGAGCCTGTGTTGTAGTATAAGCTGCCAAACATACATTTACCGTAGATAATACGTCGTAAGTTTCTTCAGTATATTCGTAATTAACTATAAGTGTATTGTCGTTAATGGGTAAAACAGTGTTTACTACAATTAAAGGGTTAGACATCATATAAAAAAATTCGTCTGGTCTGTTGATTATTTTTGTTTTTGGCTGGTTTTCTCGCTGCCCCAATTTTCCCCAAAACGAGTTAAGCATTAATTTTGCTAAAGCTCTCAAGCCAGGGTTTTCTAAAATTTCTACATGCTCCAACCGCACACCTTCCTTTTCAAAAAATTCTTCAATATACGTGTCCTTTTTGCTCCTTTGTTACGCACTCTTTTGGCCACCCCGATGCCTGTTGTTTAATTTTTATAAATTTATTCATCATGTCTGTAAATAACCCCGTTATATTCTCTGTTTTATTATATTTTTTAGTCTTATATTCCCAAATTTCGTATATCTCCTGTATTGTATAACCCATTTCAACTGCTTTTATAACTTCGTCAATGACCCAAGTACCCGTTATAGCTCTCTCTAAATCACTATGTGCGCAAACTTCATTTCTTTGGTTCTCAGCACATAGTCTGCATAGGGTAAATATTAATTTGCTATTTATTTTAGTAGGGGCAACAGGATGATAAAGATTTTGTGGCGGTAAAATTTTACACTTAATTACCCCATCAATGCCTGAAATATCTTTCAGACATTCATTACCAACGTAAACCGTGGGGTGTCCGACAGGGTACTTTCCAGTTTTACAAACATATGGGTATAGTGAGCAAATATCAATGTAGCGAATCTGCTCATCATCTTTGCACTTGTAGTATGTTTTTGTGTTCCCTGTTCGACCACCGTAAAAAGCATCACGTGGATTAAGAGGCACATTCGTAAGTAAATTACATGTGTTTATATAATTATTAATTTCGGGGTTTGTTTTAATTGTCTAAAATGACACTCCCACATTTCAATGACCTGATAGCCAAGCGAACGTAATCTGTTTTAGCAACAGTTGACTCATAACGCAAATTGAGAGTCTCAGTAGGACTATCGTGTAATGGCTTATTTCTGTTAAATTTAAAACATTCAGGGTGACCGTGATAATAACAGCCATGAAATTCAAACACCTGATTTGTTTGTTCACAGTAGCCATCAACTTTTAGACCCCCCAATTTAACTTCTTTTTGTTTAGAGGCGTGCAAAATATTAATTTTTTTGTGTGTACTCCTCCCACACAAGCCACTGTATTGCAATTTTTGATTGGTTGTCGCAAACAACGATAACCTCCTCTAGGTATAATTCCAATGGTGTTTGGCTCTAGGAAATTACGCCGGTATACTTTATTACATACTGACGCTATGGTACATGCTTCCGTAAACGGGCATACATTTCCAAGACTAAGAAGCAGTTCTCTAAATTTTAAACAGGCCTGTGTAAGAATTTCAACATCAGAGACACAATAATCAACTAAATCACGCTGCATATTGAATTTGTCGTTTTTATGCTCCTCGTACCAGTTTAAAAATTTAGTTCTTTCCTCTTCCTTCATTGTATCTGGGCTGTAGTACGATATATCAGGTAGAGGTCCAATATAATCTGCATTTTCTATGGTGTTAAATAGATGCGGAAAATATCCTTTCCTTAATTCACCACTGAGTCCGAAGGCCTTTGGTAATTTGGATAATGCCATAGGAAAATAATTTAAAGAGTCCAAAAATTTTACATTCCCCACTGTCATTGATACAATTTTTGTACCACGCATTATTAGGTCAGGTGTTAAATTCGTTTTTGTAAGTATATAGTTTAAAACAAACTGGTGGTCAAACGCTTGCCCGTTATGAGCTATTACCACAATATTTTTAAATTTCTTTCTCACCGCCAATATATAAAGCATAAATCCTTCAATAACATTGTTTTTAAGTGTCTGTAATCTAATACCGCAGTTATCGCATTTAAAAACGTTCAGTGTAAGACATTTGTCACAATATTGTTTAAACACACAAAGATTCGGTTCGTGTTCAACTGTATCTTCGTCTATAATTTTCTCCTGACGTGTTTCGAGATCATAAAACATGAACAAAAAATCCTTAGTTTTTGGGGAACCGGTGTCTTGTTGCATGTAGCATAAATGGTCTTCGGATTGATGCTTTTTACATATTTTGCAATATATTTCACCACAAGTGTGCACTCTGTTTTTTGTTATGGTTTTCAGACATGTATCACAACACATAATCTGACTGCATACCGATTTCTTGCCAAGTGAATTTGGTTTTGTGTGGTTTTCATAGCAAGTTTCATTTTTGAACCAACGATTACAATCGGAACATTTTATTTTTATTCCTGTTTGACAAACTGGAGATTACTGGCAGGCGTAACAGGTACTTTCACATCTATGGCGATTTTTAGTGTTGTACGGTACATGACATTGTACACAATAATAACTACAGCAAAAAGCTGCTGTCAGTGATGTTATGACATTGTAATGGCCATTATGATATATTAAATTTAAAGTACAGGCCCCCTCGGTACCTTCAAATAAAATATCCTTTCCTTTTCCGTTATACTCATAAACACATATGTTATATTTGTTGCCGAAATGTTTTTGTAGTTTTTGAAGTTCTGGTATTCCTCCGCCTTCCTCAGGTACAGTTACTGTAGCATCCTTCATAAGCTGGACAGCTCTCTTTGTTTGCAACTTCCTGATATCTCGACGTACATCTTTGTATTCGGGGTCTCCTTCTACATGGGCAATTGCGACGACCAGAGCTCTTAAAAGACAGAGATTATCACTATTATTAATAGTAATAATACCCCGCCGCATAGCACATTCCTCATTAAATGTGTTATATTTATTGGGACGTTGTCCGGTGCCTTTTGGCATGCGTACAGTAGTTACACCTAAAAACATACAAATAAATTAATAAAAAGTTTAAAATGCAAAAAGGATAATATAATTACCTAGACAAAACGTATCAGTGTTTAAACCAGTGGAGTTGGATTGATAAATCCCGCTAAGCACCTGCCATACATCATTAACCGTCACTTCCGACGCAGTAGTAAAATTTTTCCGCCCTTGGCCTCTCTTAAAATCTTTACTGCAAAACGTAAATCCAACCTTATCAGTTGGTTCAACTTCTGACGTGACGTATATTATTATATTATTTATGGCGTCCTGCACCCATTTAACTGGATCTTTGTCACTTGGTACAGGCTTAATATTAAATTCTATAGTTCTTCCTTGTACGTTAAAACGTTTAACAGTCTTCTTATAATCCTTTATTACAATAAAATTTTCCATTTTTGCTAATCAAAAATAAGTAATATTACTTCTTCAAAGGTTGAATAAGGAATGACTAGTCAGCCTTCCTGTTGTTACTTATATTATCAAAACTCGAACGGAAAAGAAATAACATTACCTATGCATTACCAATAATTTGAAATTTGTGCGTGTTTTCCATAAGAATCAATGTTAATTTGCTTTTCGATGTTATTTGTAACATTCTCCCATTTAAATACATGTAAAACGAAGCGCAGGGTTAAGCAACATATATTAAGTAGTTTTTAAAAATTATTTCATCTCCAAAAGACATTGAACCTATTAATTAATTTTTTTAATTGTATACAGTTTTCGAAAACGTTCTAAATTTTTTGTTTACTTAACGATAAGAATAGTTGTTTATGTATTCAAGAGGCACTAACAAATTAAAATTTAAATATGTTGTTTCTTAGGTCACATATCGACAGAGGAAGTGCTGGAGTTATATTTAATTAATTAATTAGTTAATTTATTGAAAATCCTTACCGTTTCAAAAGATATTTATTTTTCAACCTAATATAAATCATATTTTGACCCGTTTTGACCTGTTTTATCCGTTTTTGACCTGTTTTTAGCTGTTTTTGAACCGTTTTTAGCCGTTTTGACCGGTTTTAAACTGTTATTTAATTGTATTAGACCCGTTTTTAGGCTGTTTTAGCGTGTTTATTTTTTGTTATCAGATATGAATAAAGATCTTAAAAAAAAGATTAATAAAAGCTCGTAAGGCTGTCCAATCTTGATTCCAATTCCAATCCGGATTCCAATTCCAATCCGGATTCCAATTCCAATCCGGATTCCAATTCCAATCCGAATCCCATATTTTTTTCCAAAACTTATTTTGTGTTTAAAGGGCGTTAGCAGTTTGAAATTTTGATATATTGTTATTTAGGTCACAAATCGACAGTCGGCGTACGGTGGGTAAATTTTAATTTATTTTTTCGAAATTCCGTACAGTTTCAAAAATGCACATTTCTAATTAAGCAAATCTAATTTCCCGCCAAAACAAAAGGGCGTAACTTTCGGCGTGACGTCACGACACAATAGCTTAGAACGTCTATGAGGCAACGCTTGGTAAACAATAATAATTTAAACAAATAAACAAATTCAAGGTCAACTGCTCACCTTTAATTAAGCAAAATCAAATTTCCCGCCAAAACAAAGGGGCGTGGCTTTCGGCGTGACGTCACGTTGTATTAACCAATCAAATTCCAAAATATAGGCTAATGAAAGGACGAAGGGGGCGGGGTTATCAAGGAGTAGTGGTGGGGGGTGGCCCAATCGCCCCCATACCTACTTATTTGGAAAATAATATATTTCTTTAAAAATAATCATCCTTTTAAAATTTTCCTACTCCCAACCTGGTCAAATCGCCGGCAAAATATCCAGCTGTGAAGGGCCGGGCTGCTACTTCATGCTACCTATGCCATGTGCATATATCTTGAGACAAGCTATACCACCTTCCTAAAAGAATACGAAAGTGCAACAGAGAACTGTAGCAGCTGTCATAATAGTGTCTTCCCACATTTTTTTTTCTGGATATTTAAGTAAATTTATTAATATAAGTTTATATTTTACCTTATAGAAGAACATAATAATTAAAATATGATTAAAAAAAATTCAATTGAATTTTTTTCTTGTCACAGCGATGCGTCGACGCTATCCTCTAGTAGCCAAATCTGAAACTACTATACAATATTTTACAGACATATTAGCCTACAACAAGTATATTTACACACACCATTATGTGACGTGCGTCCCTGATTTAAGAGTATATGAGCCCCGCTACTGGTAGAATATTCCCGAGCGATGACGTAATCCCCTCGGCGGAATAACCCATACGCGTTGAGACGTGTTAATTACACGGTGAACTAAATCTTTTGTATTCGATGATGGTCCAGAAGGACAATGGGCTGTATAAATACCGTCCGAAGGACAGCGGAGACATAGTCTGATATATAGAAGCAATGAGCAATGAACAGTTGGTGATATAAATTAACAGTCAACGAGTTGTGAACATAAATGTAGTTATATAAATAAATATAGATATAAATATTGTTTGAATAAATAACTTAGTGTTTAAGCATTTCATAATAGTCTTAGTCTTAAATTAGTGTTTATAATTATTTAATCATAGTGTTAGTTATTTTTATTATCCTTTTAATATTTATCCTAATTATTTATCGTTCAATAATCGTATTATTTTAATTAATATTATTTCTCTTATTTTTACACTTCACCCATATAAATAAACGTTACAATTATAATAAATTTGTATACCATGTTCCACCTTCAGTATTGTAGAGAATAGGACAGTTTTGAACTCTCTGATTGTGTGAAATTGAAGCTAAGTTTACGCAATGTAATTTTATACTAGTGTCAGTATACATGGATTTGGAAAGCAGATAATATTTTATGGGGTCTCGAGGCCGTGTGTTTGAGTGTCTGGTCGCGAATCTGGGGACCCGGGTTCGATCCCGACCGACGCCAAAAATTACATCCAATTTTAATGGCACAAAATTGACCCCTGTGGTGCATTCTCCACGCCAGCTATGAGTGCTCGTGAGGTGACGCCTGGTAAGCGCCCGCACGGTACAAATATTCCATCATTACCGATATCTGTATACAAAACATATTGGCACACCCAGCTATAGGTAATATGCCGTGATGAAATATTTATTTATTTATTTATAATATTTTATATTTCACACTTACTGACTAAAATAAAGTTTCAATGGCGTTATGTTACTTTTTTAATATTTAAAAAAAAAAGTCAGATAACAGCAGTTGAATTCAGCCATTTGTTAATTTCGCCGGTTTAAAACTGGCGCCGATGTGAGCGCTATCTATTGAATTGGTTAAGTGGAACAAAGTATAAGTTAACAGAATCTGTCAAGTTCCTACATGGATATCTGATATCCATGTAGGAACTTGACTTTATAAATGTTTCGTTCCATATGACATTTCGCAAATATATGTATAGATTGAGAGAAAGTTTTATTTATAGTTAAAAAAAGCTAAAAGTCACATTAATTCATTAATAATTGAGCATCTTTATAAAACTAAATAATTATTCATCATAATAACAGCAATGGAAACGAAAAGCAAATTATATATCAGATATATCATCCAACTTGGTTATACAATAGGGCTCATCGTTACATGACGTCATAAGTTAATGCCGCAGAACTTTATTAACAAAATTATGAATGACAATTTTAATATTTTTTGAGAAATATTGTATGATATATGGTTGAAATTGCTTAATAAAGTTACATTATGAACAAAAAATTACGAACTTTATTTTTTGGGAAGACCCCATTGTAACAATTAAACAAATTATTTTTATACATCAATTGCATTGTTGAAATCTGGGATATCAGATAATTCATTTGATTCAAACAGAGATTCGTGATTTCGATATACCATAGATATTCACTTTAAAAAAGACAAAAACAGAAACTTCATCAAATACTACATATTTAGCAGAAGTTTTCCCAAACTAACTTGGTGATGAATTTATTCATCATTTTAGAAATAATCGCAAATTATTTTATTATCTAGCCGATGAAATAAAAAATTAACGTCTCATTTCTATCTAATATCAAATGGGATCAAAACCATTTTTGTACAAAAAAATCTGTTGTGGCCAGCACAATACCTCTCGTCATTTTCATTTTGCATAGGGTGCGAGCAGTTATGTGACTTTGTTAGCCGCAAGCAGATATGGAGGCCCGCGTCAAAATGACAGCTAGTAATAATATACATAGGTGTCAAGCTCGGTGTCAAGTATCATAAGTTTTCATTCAAAACATTATGATTTCCCAAATCCATGTGGTTTACTCTCCTCGACAAGTATGTATATTCCATACAATTGATGACAAATAAACATCAGAATGAAAAATTATGACATATGACAATTGTGACATCTATGTAAATAACTATTAGCCGTCATTCTGACACGGATCCTCATCTGCTTGCCAAGGTCAACAAAGTTACATGACTGCTCGCGCCCTATAAGTAACGAATTTAACATTTCTTGTACACACAAATAATTAAAATTGTATTTCTTCCTTCGTTCTATGAGAAATTTTGTCCTACTGGTCTAATATGTTCAAAATTCTTCAAATTCATTGACAGTATTAGCGGTATTTCTTATGTAATATTAACATACGTATAATTTAAATACATATTTAATTAATAATACAATAATATATATTAAATGTACTCGTACCTCCCAGAAAAATCTGATTTTTGACCCTGACAATTTGCATTTATGTGACAATTACAAACATTTAAATATCTCAACTGTTTTTTGAGCAACGAGATTTATTACAACAGATTATTCTATATTATTATATACTATATCTTAAACCCGTACGAGATATAATAAAAAAATAAAATGTGTCAGATTGAGAGTTTAATATTACCAATAAATAATATTTAGAAGATTTTTTTTCAAGAATCTGCTACTTCCGGTTGTCCAATTGTTACCAAAACCTTTTCAGCTCTTCCCATTAATGTCCGATTGGGAAATATGTAAGTTAAACAAATATTAAATCTTATAGGTTTTGAACACACACACACACACACACACACACACACACACACATCTACGTGCCGTGATGGCGGATGATGTGCAAGTGATAGAACGTGCTCTTCAAAGTTTAGTTCAAGTTACGGAAAAAAGCGGTAATTTAAGAAGTGATCTCAAACAAGATATTTTAAAAGCAGTGTCCGATGTGAGAAAAGTGTATAATAATTTAAAAAGTGAATTAACAGAAAAAAGAAAAAACATTGACAAATTACAAAGTGAATTAAACAAAAAAAAGGTACAAGTGCAGGCATCTAACAGTGTAATAAAAAACAATGCTTCCCAACGGTATATTGAAGTTGTTAAAACCAACCTGCAAAGAGAAGAAACCTGTAAAAAATTCAGAGTCATTGTAAATTCGAAAAATAAACAATCAGCTGTGGCTGTCAAAGAAGAACTAAAGAGAAAAATAGATCCAATTGAGTTGAAAATTGGAATACAGTCAATCAAAACATTTAAAAATGGTAATGTACTTGTCGAATCAACTAATGAAAAAGAAATTGAAGTACTAACTCAAAAAATAAATCATACTTGTAGCGATTTGAAAGTATCAGTCGTCAAACCCAGGGATCCAAAACTTATTATCTTCAATGTTCCGGAAGGAATGAGTATAGAAAATGCGGAAAATATCATATTAGCACAAAATGCGGAGTTAAATCTAAAGGAGGGAGACATAAAAGCGAAATTTGTCTTCAAAACGAAAAAGAATATTTCAAATTTAGTCATAGAGGTTCAATCAGACATTAGACACAAATTAAAGGGCAATAAATTGAAATTAGGTTGGAAAATTTGTAATATTGAAGACTATTTATCTGTTAATAGATGTTTCAAATGCAGCAAGTTTAACCACATGGCAAAATCTTGTGAGGGAAAATTAACTTGCCCAATCTGCGCAGAAGAACATAATCTAAAGGATTGTAGAGCGAGTAAAGAAAATTATAAGTGCATAAATTGTACAAATTGGAATAAATTCACTAAAAGCGATAAAGTAACTGTAAACCACTCCGCACTAGATAAAAACTGTCCCTGCTACCTCAACGTCTTAAAAAAGTATATTAAAAATATAAATTTATAATGCCAGTCGAAAAAATTAATCGAAGGGTACAAGACAACTATAAAATTCAAAACACAACCAAAAGAGGTGAGGACAGAAACAATTCAACATTAAAATTCATTCAAATTAATTTACAACATTCCAGGGCAGCTACGCAAAATTTATTGCAAGTTATGGAGCAACACAATATAGATTTAGCCTTCATTCAAGAACCTTATGAGACCGAAAACGTACTGAGAGGAATTCCAAATCATATAAGTGTATTTGCTCAGGGAAGTGGTCATAAAAGAGCTGCTATATTAGCAAGAAACAAGATGTTAAACATCATATTGATAAATCAAATTTCAAATGAAGACATGGTTGTTATAGATATAACTCACAAAGGTCTACAATTTTACGCTGTCTCAGCCTACTTTGATATAAAACAAGACATAAAAGTAAACTTAATGCAATTAGAAAAAGTCATACAATTTACTAACAATAAAGCATTTCTCTTTGCAGTAGACAGTAATTCTCGGTCCTCAACGTGGCACGATCTGCTAACAAACACAAGAGGGCGCATTATGGAAGAGTTTACAATGACACAAGAAATCTTCATTATTAATGAAGAAAGTGAACAATTCACTTTTGATAATGGAAGAGGTAAAAGCAACATTGATTTAACTCTAACCAGCCATCATCTGATAACAGAGGTAGAAAACTGGAAAATTGAAGATGAAGAGAGCTGTTCGGACCATAAACTACTCACGTACGACATTAAATTAGCGAAACAAAATAAAAATTGTCTAATTCATAACAGGCTTAAATATATTGTCAAACCAGATAACTGGGACATATTTGACAAATCTATAAAAGAAGAATTCGAAAAAATGATAGATAATGCAAGTCAGAACGTTGAAGTGGGAGAACTAGATGAAAATCTAGTCAGAAAATGGGTGGAAGCAGAAGATTTCGAAGCTCTTATGAGGAAGTACAATGAAGCCCTAAGTACAGCTTGCTCGAAGTCATTCAGAATCTCGAAAGCTAAAAAATATGAAAATAAAGGGAAAACTGTCCCTTGGTGGACAGATGAACTAACATCGACACGTAAGAAAGTAAACGCACTACGAAGACAATATCAAAGAACCAAAAATGATCAAGACCTTAGAGCAGGCCCGTAGCCAGGATTTTTTCTCGGGGGGGGCTTCGAGATTTTAGGAAATGGTGGGGAGGGATTAATTAATTTTCCTCTATCAAATTTGTATCGAGAACTTTATTGGAGAAGGAGCTCTTATAACATGAAACAGTATTTCAGAAACACAGATTTTTACCGTTTTTAGAACAAACAAAAACTTTCTCATATGGGAACGCTATATCATATCTCTTTAAAGTAATTGCGAAAATTCTTTTCGCGCGTGATTCAAATAATTTGAATAGGTATTTTCGTTACTAGGACGGCAAAGTTCGTATTCCGAAACGAGTGTACTTTCGGAGCGAGGCGAAGCTGAGTTCTAAATGACACTCGTGAGGAATCGACTTTTCCGTCGTGTAACGAACGTAATTTTTCGTGACAAACGCGGGAGAAGGCCATTTTTGCAGCCCGAAGGGCTGGAAAAGTTGGCTTCATCCCGCGCGTGTTAAGAAAATTGACTTTTTTCCAAAGTGAAAATTCACGTTTTCAAAAAGCTAATATTCACTTTCTCGTAGTGAATATTCACTGTTTCAAACAGTTATAAGTCGTGTACTACGGAAAAGTGAAATTTCACTTTTTCAAATTTAGATAGTATGATAGATACCTTTGGATAGATGTAAACGAAATTTATAAGAATTTCGGGGGGGGCTTCAGCCCCTCGAGCCCCTCCCCTGGCTACGTGGCTGCCTTAGAGAAGAAAGGAAAAAAATATATATAGAACAAAAAATTAACTATTCGCTACAAATCAAGAAAGAAAAGGCCAAGTCATGGAAAGAATACTGTAATGTATCTAGTAAAAGTAATCCATGGAATTCGGTTTACAAAATGGCTGCCAACAAGGCCAAGCGCACAACAACACTCACAACTATTAAAAAAGAAAACGGTGAATACACGACAGATACAGAAAGCACATTAAATCGTATGTTAGAAGAATTCATACCAGAAGACAGTACTCAAGACGATAATGAGCATCACAAACGTATCCGAGAAGACATTACAAGCCCAATATATACAGAAGACGACGAACTTTTCACTCCAGAAGAAATTAAAAACGTTCTAGAAAATATGAACCCCAAGAAAGCCCCAGGAATGGACGGCATATCAAGTGAGATACTTTTAAGATTATTTATAAAATTTCCCAAGTTCTTCACAGAATTATATAATCAATGCTTGATACGAGCTTACTTTCCAAAAGAGTGGAAAACAGCTGTAATAATACCAATAATTAAACCAGGAAAGGAAAATTCACATGAAGTAGGAAAATTTCGCCCAATAAGCCTAATCAACGTCGGTGGAAAGCTACTGGAAAAGCTGATGATAAATAGAATAACGAAATATTTATACACCAATAATTTGATGAACGAAAACCAGTATGGGTTTATTCCAAACTCAGGGACAACCGAAGCTATTATGGAGCTAAAGAGATTTGTGGAAGATAGTTTCCAGGAAAAGAAAGTGGTGGCGCTTGTCAGTCTAGATGTTAAAGGCGCATTCAACGCAGCGTGGTGGCCTGCAATAATAAAAGCAATGAAAGATTCGAGGTGTCCAAGAAATTTATTCAACCTTGCAAAAAATTACTTTGATGGACGATCTGCAGCGCTAGAAATGAACGGAATTAAAGTCACAAAAGCTGTAAATAGAGGTTGTCCGCAAGGCTCATGCAGTGGACCAGGCTTTTGGAACTTGCAATATAATTCATTATTGAACTTAGACTTTTCAAGAAAAACAAAAGTAATAGCATTTGCAGATGACCTTGTCATATTAACAAAGGGAACGAATATTTTAGAAGCAGAAAACATAATGAACATAGAAGTGAATAAAGTTATGGATTGGGCAAAAAATAATAAAATTCAATTTAACGACAGCAAATCACAAGCCATGCTTGTTACTAGGAGGAGAACTTTATTAAATAAACAAATAAGTATTTTTCTAAATCACAAGATTTTGCAACAGGTTAAAATAGTCAAATACCTAGGAATTCAAATAGATAATAAATTCAAATTTGACGAACACGTTAAATATATAACAGATAAATGCTGCAAATTCATTCATATTCTGTCGAAATCGGCAAAGATATCTTGGGGACTTAGACAAGAAGCACTAAATATTATTTACAAAGGTGCAATAATTCCGATTCTGTCTTACGGATTGCCAGCGTGGAAATGTGCCCTGCAGAAAAAACAAAATCAAATAAAAATCAAAAGAATTCAAAGATTTATAAATATAAAGATCCTTAAAGGATACAGAACAATATCCCATGAAGCATCCTGCGTGTTAACAGGGAATATGCCTGTTATACTTAAATTAGAAGAAATAATAAGAATATACGAGGAATTGAAATCTAAAGAGATCAAAAATAGTCATGAAGTGAGAGCTTTAAAACGTGCAGTGTACAGTGCGGAAAATAAAGTTAGTATCGAAAAATGGCAATGTGAGTGGTCAAGCAGTACTAAAGGTGACACTACCAAGATGTTTTTCCCCAATATAGAAAAAAAGACTTCTCATTAAACTACCTTACAACCCAAAACTAACAGCAATTTTAAGTGGACATGGCAAATTGAAAAACTATCTATATAAATTTAAAATAATAGACAGTGATGTTTGCAGATGTGGTGAGATAAATGACTCAGTAAATCATCTCATATATAACTGTGAAGTGTTAAAGAACGAGAGAGCCGAACTTATAAATCAGATATCAGTGAACAGTGGTGGAACTTGGCCGGTTACGAATGAAGAATTAGTAGAAAATTATATGTTGCAATTTTTAGAATATATTAAAGCCATTGATTTTGAAATATTTGTGTAATAAACATTCTTAAATATATGTAATCCTAAATACTTTGCTTCTGAAAAATATTAACAAATGTTGAAAAAAAATTTAAAAGAAATGTTAATTTATAAATATGTAAAATGTATAAAATATATATGTATATATATAAAAAAAAAATAGATATTAAGACTAGGTATATAATGTAGTTACAAAAATAAGCATGTAATATTTTGTAATATGGAGCATGCTTAAATAAAGTATTAAAAAAAAAAAAAAAAAACACACACACACACACACACACAGCCAATTTGCGATTACCTGTCACTTTTTCACATATGCCGTGTTTTCGGACTGCATTTGTTCGGTAATCTTCATGTCTAGTGCACACACAGCCAATTTGCGATTACCTGTCACTTTTTCACATATGCCGTGTTTTCGGACTGCATTTGTTCGGTAATCTTCATGTCTAGTGCTAAAAGCACCATCATTTTGTAACTAAACACAAATAGCAACACAGCACTTTTATAGTATTTAACATTACTAGCGAGGTAAGTAGGGTTTAACTGGCGGACAGAAGAATTGAACTGGCGAGTCGAAGACGAGCCTGTTATCCTTCTGGAGCCAGTTAAACCCGTTACCTCGCGTGTATTGTTCAATATTTTATTTGTTTTTCACTTGTAAATAAATTTATTTGTTAC
Source organism: Harpalus rufipes (assembly GCA_951394225.1). NCBI lineage: Eukaryota > Metazoa > Arthropoda > Insecta > Coleoptera > Carabidae > Harpalus > Harpalus rufipes. The sequence goes on along the minus strand of OX596282.1, from coordinate 27,830,060 downwards.
ATACTTGTAAACCGTCATTTATTTGGTATATACATTAACATTGAAAACCAACCTTTACAACCTATTAACCTGTAAATTTGACAGCTAACCTGTAAAATTTTTACAAGTTAGTAGTTGCATTGTTAACAGTTGAAAGTTCAGTTTTATTATTATCATATAAGTTAAAAATAAATGTACAATTATGATTGCCAGTTATATTAAATTTTTCGGTTGAAGTGATGTCGCTTGCGTCTGACAGCCACAGCCACAGAGGAGGAAGGAATATTAGCTGCAGATTCTGCCGATGTAGAAGGCACAACATTTGTAGACTCACGTAAGGGAAACATTTTTTTCGACATTTCAATTTTTTGATTGATACAATCATCCACGTATCCTTCCGCAACCGCGCTGGATTTCCATCTTCCAGCACGTTTTAGTGCTAAAATATCTCCGCCCGCGGCTACAACCATCGTTGCTGCAGACCGACGAAAAGAGTGACCTGTATATAATTCTGGTTCTTCTAATCCTAAATATCCCGCAATTTTCTTCGGTTGGCGGTGTGCCAATAGTGTGGTGACCAGCATAAAGGGAAATGCATTTTCCGTTACGATATGTTAAGAACAAACGTAAACTCTCTGTTCCGGAAGGACGAAGAGCTGCATACTTTCTATATAAAACACAAGGTTGAAAACTGCAATCATCATCTGTGATGGTAAACCTTCTTATTGTTCTATTTTTTGTATTTCTTAATGTAATAATTATATATTTTTTAGTATCTTCCACATCATTGAGGGTTAAAGAGAGAAGCTCATCACACCGGCAAGCACCAAAAATTCCAAAAATTTTAATAACTTTAAAGAGCAACCAACGGTCGTCGGGAGCTTCCAAAAGAAATTTTTCGACTTGCTCCTTGGTAAAACTTTAGCCTTTTTCGGAACATAACGCTCACTCCTTCTTTTCAGAAACGCAAATAATTTATGAAATCTACAAATGACAAATAAAAATGTATTTTTTTTTCTCGGTAACATCTCTAATATAAAAATAAACCTGCGAACTTCAATATTTTCTTTAATTTCCAGGCAACTCTTCAACATCGACCATTTCGACCATAATGAACTAGGTCTGAATCTCTTGGACAGTTGGTTAAAATAAGCTAATAGAACGTTTTCCGTCACAACAGTTACATTGTTTATTTCTTGCCATTCTTTGAAATCGGCGTATTCTCGTTCATATCTTGCCGCTGACTTTTCTGGTAATAAACTTGAAACCACACTTAAGGCTTCTTTTGTAATAGATTCTGGCACGTTCATTTTGACTTCCACATTAAAATCAGTGAAAAAAGTAAACAATGAAATAAACTATCCGCGTTGCTACAGTAACACTGCAAAATGTTTTCCAAGGCTTATGGGATATCATTCAAGACAATCTATGACAACAATTACAACTGACAAGTTTTGATTATAATCCTAAATATGATTTACAAGTGAGTAACAAATAAAATATTGTACAATACACGCCAGGTAACTGTTTTACTGCCTCAAGGAGGTGACAGGCTCGCCAGTCATTTCCTCCTTTCAGCAGTAAAAACCGTTTTACCTGGCTAGTAATGTAAAATACTATAAAATAAGTTAAAAACATATTACTCAAATTTATATTGACACGAGTGCTGCGTGCTGCCATCTCTTACGGATACTATGAACTACATTTGTCAAAATTCAAACCGAACAGAATTTTCAAATGTAAATAATTAAAATTTAGTAATTTCTCTAATGTATAAAAATGTATAAAATATATAAAAATAATTGTTAATTAAATTATATATAATATTTAATATAAATAAATTCTAACCTATTTCAGTGACAGCTAATCTACTATAGCTCGTGCCAAATAGAAATGACCTGCGCGTAATAGTATATTACGCACCATGAACTGTAAGTGACAGTTCTTATGTCGCGAATTTTTAGGAAATCTAGACCCTACTGGTGTCGATTTCCCAAACTACATTCTCGACCTAAAAACTGTCATTTACAGTTCATGGTACGTAATATACTATTACGCGCAGGTCATTTCTATTTGGCACGAGCTATAACCTGTTAAATTTTAACAAGTTAGTAACTTGTTAAATCAAACTTAACTACTTACTAGAATGCCTTGATAAATTGAAATTTACAAGTGAGTAACAAATAAAATTTATAAATTTTAAATTGTTTACCCATTATTTGATATTATTGTGGGTCTCGTGCCTCGTGGCCGCGTGCACAGATAATATAATACCTGGCCGCGTGCCTGAGTGTCTGGTCGCGAATCAGGTCCGATCCCAACCGACGGTAAAAGAAATATTTCTAATTTTAAATGGCACAATGTGTGCTCGTGATGTGACGCCTGTTAAACACCCGCAAGATACAGATATGTTATCATCATTACCGAAATTTGCGTACAAAAGCAGATTGGCACATCCAGCAATGGTTAATATATCGTGATGATATATTTATTTACATTTATTTACTCAGTTTGAATGAGATATTTGGAAGAAGTGTGATAATATATCTACTATAGTAAGTTTGTAAGAGTTTATTCAATGGTACTGTACAGAATACAATATCGAGACCTGCCTACTGATAACATCACTATAATTTAATTTACATGTTAAACCGCTAAACCGCCCAGTTCTACAGGTACTTTATATGCGGCTACGGGAATCGTGACTTGCATTATATTCTACCTACCGGAATTTGTGTTGAAAAACAAAATATACTTTCGTTTTTTGGTGGTGTTTTTACTTTTTCATGATGGCTACGGTGTTCTATCCCTACAGATAAACTGAGGTCAATATTGTGGGATTTACTTGATGAAAATAAGAATCTTAATGAAATTGAAAAAATGGAATACTATAGAAAGGAACAGATAGACAACTGAATATGTTCTTGGAATAGTTATATAATATAACCAATAATATTAAATTCACCTAAGGAAAAAAGCTAAATGACTGTATAAATTTCTTAGAGTTAACTGTAAATAAAGACAGCAATAATAGATTAAAATTTAGTATCTACCGGAATCCTACATTTTCAGACGCCATTGTCCCACACGAATCAAATCAATCCACATCAATAAAAATGTCTGCCCTTCAAATCATGGTACATCGACTGGTATCAATCCCTTCAAACCGCTTTAATTTCGAAACAGAAATAACAACAAGTAAACACATTGCAGCGAATAACGTATATAACCCTACGATAATAGATAAGTTAATTATTAAGAAAAAAAGAAAATTAATACAAAACCAAAGTTATTGTGAATCGAAAAAATCTGATCATTAAACCAATGGCATTATTTAATTTATATTCCTGGGAAAAAGTATCTCGAAAGTTAACTAACCACCATTATTAACAAATAAAGGATTGGCAACATTGAGTAGGAAAAGAAAAGTTGATTTTTGATTGCCATAAATACAAAAAGTTAATTTTTTCGATTAAATTCACAACATAAAATTATAAAATAGAAATGTGGAAAAAATAACGAAGAAAGAAATTCAAGAGGCTTTGAGGCACTCAAAGAATGGAAAAGCAGCGGGGCCTGGAAACATCCTTATTGAACTAGTAAAATATGGGCCAGACGTTTTACATGAGATTATAGCAACATTGTTTAATAAATGCATGGTAGAAGGAGACGATATACCACAAGACTGGAATTTAGCTTACATCAGCTCAATTTATAAAAAAGGAAACAAAAAATTGTGCAATAATTACAGAGGCATAAGTGTTACTAGTGCATTAGGGAGGTTGTACGGCAGAATTTTAAAGAAAAGAATTGAAGCAGAAATTCAAGATATAGAAGAGCAAAGTGGTTTTCGTGCCGGAAGATCATGTCTTGACAATATCTTTGTACTACAACAAACAATAGAAAAACGAAGAGCTAGAAATCTACCCACACATCTCATATTTGTAGATTTAGAAAAAGCGTATGACACGGTTCCATTAAAAAAGCTTTTTGAAATATTGACAAAGATTGGCCTTAATAAGACGTATGTTCGCTCCATATGGAATATTTACCGAAACGCCGAGAGTGCAGTTAAAATAGCAAATTCAATTTCGAAACCTTTCTCGATTACAAAGGGTCTTAAACAAGGTTGTAGTTTATCGCCTACCCTATTCAAAATATACATTCAAGAAGCATTGAACGATTGGAAACGCAAAGTGACAAGGATGGGAATCGAAATGGATGATCACTGCTTGACGACCCTCTTATTTGCCGATGATCAGATAATCATAGCAAATGATGAAGACGATATGGACTATATGTTCAGAAAACTAGTAGAAGAATATAAAAAATGGGGCTTAAACATGAATATAACTAAGACAGAATACCTTGTTGTTGGGAATGACACAGGAACGTCAGATACAGAACTGCAAATAAATGAAAACATTAAAAAGTGTGAGGAATACAAATATCTAGGCAGTATCATATCAAAAGAAGGAACATCAAAAAAAGACATACAAAACAGAGTACAACAAGGTCGAAAAAGTATTAGAGTTCTTAACTCGGTATTATGGTCAAATCAGATAAAATTGAAAACAAAAATGACAATCTACACAGCGATTGTAGAGCCAATTTTAACGTATGGTGCTGAATGCTGGCAACTTTCTGCCAAAGACAAGAAGTTGATTGAGACAGTAGAGATGGATTGTAAAAGACGAGCATGCAAACTGTCCAGAATAGAACATGTGAAAAATGAAGAAATCAGACGTCGGACAAAAAGCGTGTTTACAAGCGCAGAAAGAATAGAAACTAGACAATTAATATGGTATGGCCACGTGATGAGAATGGGAGAAGACCGTTGGCCAAAAAGAGCCCTGCAATATGCACCACCAAATAGAAGGAAAAGAGGAAGACCCACAACATCGTGGATACAAGGAGTCCAACAAAATATGATTGACCGAGCTATAGATGAAGAAGACTGGCGAAACAGAGATATGTGGCGATCGAAATGCGGGATGCGGCAGAAGCTGTAGGAACCCTGCTGATATATATATATATATATATATATATATATATATATATATATATATATATATATATATATATATATATATATATAAATTATAAAATTAGTGTTTAAAGTGAGTTTAGTGAATGTTACTGCTACTGTGATAAAGGGAACGTGAAATATTACCGATTTCAGCAGTAAATGATAGTTTTAACTGTGCGCTGTACTCAAGGTCGCTTCGTATCACTAACTTAAGTCAAGTTCAACTTGGTTTGAGCACGCGAAAAATTTTAATCTGCAGTGTTCCCAACTATGTGATAAAAAAAGAATAAAAAAAAATAATGGCCACAATTGCGGAAATTGTAAAGCTATTAGAACCTCTTTCCCAGCATTATTACCGAAGATTACTCAAAGAAAACAATGGAACAGCGAAACTTGCTAGTACCACACCTGAAAAGAGTACGAAAGGATGGGCATGAAGCATATTTAAAACAAAATATATTGTACGTAAATGGAAAACCATATAAAATTTCAGACTTTGCTGAAAATACTGAACAGGAAATAATCGATAGTCCTGTCACCTCACAAACGCGAAGAAAAACAATTCTTTAATAAGTATAATAATAATAATATTTATTTTGTGAAAAATATATGTACATATTTCTTACAAAAGTGGTTGGCTATTATTAGTATAATTTACAAAATATTCCCAGGTTTAAGTTAAACACAATGGCCCGTACTACGATCACGGTTTTAACTAAAACGCTGTTTTAAAAAATGTCAAATTCAAATTTCAACATTTAATTTTGCATGTATGTTTGAACATCGATTTTTTAAAAAATATTTGTTTGAATACAAACTATGTTCTGCTTTTAAAACATATTTTGATAAATTCGATATTATTTATTATTGTTATTAAATAATGATATCTGACACTTCTTAAAACAGCGTTTTAGTTAAAACCGTGATCGTAGTACGGGCCATTGTGATTATTACATTAATAAAGAAACATATAGTATATTAATAATAAACAATAATTTTAGTATTATGAATAACATGAAGATAGGAAGTTATGTACATATGTACATAGTAGTAACTTTTTTTTCTTTTTCTTTACAGAGTACAAAAATGATATGAAATATTATGCCTTAGTGAAACATGGGTTGACGAACCACTGGAAAACTAGACAATTTAATAATTATAATTTTCATACAATTATGGCAAAAAGAATGTTTTCTGTTGGGAGAGCGAGCGGAGGCATTATTATTATGGTTATTAAAAAAATATATAAATTTCTTTATACTTTTTGAAACTGATTTTGCTCTTTTTATAAAATTTTCATATAAAAATACTAATTATATAATGCTAAAATTTCTTTAATAAGTCTACCCAGCAATGGAAATGATTATACTGATGAAGAAATTGAGGAAGGAAATGAAGAAGAAGTATTTAATATTACATTAAAACATAATAAAACCAATGTGAAAAGCAACAATGAGAACAATGTAATTCTAATTGATACCAAAATTAACGAACATCAACAAAAAGAAAAACTAGAGCAAACACATTCTACAAGCCTATCAGAAGGAAACAAGAAAAAACAAGTAAATACCCCGAAAACCACATTAGACAATTACATACAGGATAAGAGGACGAAATGTGTCAGTTTCAAAAAACTAAATAAAGTATCAAAAAATGAAAACAAAATTATATTCTGGAATAATCAAGGTTACAACATAATATATAAATTAAGTAATGAAGAACAAGATGCTCTAACTCAACATGATATAATTTGCCTATGTGAAACATGGTTAAACTACAAGATCCAGGATAACTCACCATTCTTAAAAAACTATAATCGATATGAACAACTGGCTACAAAACAAGCAAGCAGAGGTAGAGCAATTGGTGGGCTATTGATATTTTCCAAAATTAACAAAGACTACGTTAAAGTTCTCGAACAAGAAGAAGGGAGTATCTTCAACGCCCGAATATTCAAAACCAGAATATTCATGCACAGAATTATTCAAATCCCGAATATTCAAAACCAGAATATTCATGCACAGAATCATTCAACACCCGAATATTCAAAAACCGAATGAAAAAGTTTAGGCTACCTGTCACTAGATGTCACTGCGAAACGTATGTATTGTCAATATTGTAGTGTACTTTAATTTATTTAGATGAGAATAATAATAGACATACGTTTTCAATTGTCAAAAATGACAGCTTCATCGATAATTATATACGATACAAACATAGGAAGACAAAATATAAGATGGAAGGAATGTATTGCGGAAGACTTGAGCGAAAAGGAACTGAATGAGGACGATACGCAAAACAAAAATGAGTGGAAGAAGAAAATAAAAAATAGCGATCGCCCTAAAGAACGGGAAAAACTAAAGAAGAAGATGTCAGTGTCAAGTGAAATTTGCATAGTTTGTTCATGAAATATTTTTACTGGAAATATAGGATCTTTTGCAAGAAAATTTATGTATAGGGCTCGTGCAGTGACGTGACTTTTCTGACTTTGGCAAGCAGATATGGGGACCCGTGTCAAAATGACAGTTATTAATTACGTCCATAACAGACAAAGTCATAATATTTCATTCAAAATTACAAGATTTTCTTATTGCATGTGGTTTATTTGTTATCGGGCATGTGGACTTCAGTTGCCGAGAAAAGGAATCATAAAATACCAAAAAATGAAATTTTGAATGTATAATTGACATTTGTCAGTTACGGACATAATTAATAGCTGTCATTCTGATATCTGCTTGCCAAGGTCAGAAAGTTACGTGACTGCTTGTGCCCTATACATAAATTTTCTTGCAAAAGATTCTATTTTTTCAGTAAAATTATTTTATAAACAAAGTATGAAATATTATTTACACATTTAATGTTATTATAAATATTAAAGAATATTCTATTATCTATACGAATTCATATTCAATGGATATAGAGTTCAAGAATTATAAAGAAATTAAATTTTATTAATCAGCCAACCTATGCTATAATCATAGAAACAACTACTATGTTAAGAAAATTCTAACTGAAAAGATAATGAATGTGGTAGAGATGAGGATGTTGAGATAGATGTTGGGGAAGACACGGAAAGATACAATAAGGAACGAATGAATAAGGGAAATAACTCGAGTATTAGAAGTTTCTAGAAAGATACAAGGGAGACGATTACACTGGTTTGAATATATCATAAGGAAAGATGTAGAATATATTGAAAGAAGAATGAATAGCTTAGTAGTAGAAGGTAGAAGAAACAGAAGAAGACCAAAGATAAGATGAAAGGACTGTATTGCGGAAAACTTGAAATAAAAGGACCTGAATGAGGACGACACGCAAAAGAGAAATGAGTGGAATAAAAATATAAATAATGCGACCCCTAACGAATGGGAAAATCTAAAGTAGAAGAAGATAACAGTGTCAAGTGCCATTTGCATAGTTTGTTTATGAAATAATTTTACTGGAAATTTAGAATCTTTTGCAAGAAAATTTATGTATGGAATTTGTACATAATACACAGTATTGAGGGAAGGTATTGTGCTGGCCACAACCGATTTTTTCTGTATGTATGAAGCAAATTTTATCTCTAAAGCATCAACTTCTGCAGCGGTCCATCCTAAAATTATTGTTAGTTCCCAATTATTTGTACCTATTTTTGTTTTTACTGTATGTACCTTTTTGGTTATAGTTGCGGGACCTTTTTTGCTTTAAATAAATATTAATGCACTTTCTAATGAAGATATTGCTATTAAAATTGTTATTCGGCCATGGTTTCACATTGAATAAACATGCTGCAAAGTTGGTCACAATCGGTTTATAATTAACTGGGAAATAACAAAGGGCCTCATATATTTTTGGACCGATAAGGCCCATTCCCGAAATTTCATTTACAATTTCACTTTACCGCCTATAAACTTTTATGGCAATAGCCGTTTCTTGAGAAATTTTATATTATTTTTTAAATTTTAAAAACGACCAAAAGGACATTTTCTAATTAAAATATAGTTGTTAAATTTGGTATTCGAGCATGTATAAATCACAATAAGTACGTTTTAAATTTGGTTCCGATCGGTTAATAAATAACAAAGTAATGACAAAGGGCCTTATATATCTTGGGTCGATTTGGCCCATTCACAAACTTAGATCTGCGATTTTTCTTTAGAAGCTGCATACAAAATTTTATCAAGATTGCGTTCCCAAGTTACCGTGCGCGCGGACCGATCGACCTATCGAGGTAATGAGTGAGGGAACTCCCCGCTGTCGCTCGATACAAAAAAAGTCTGAAATTAAAGCCTTACAAATTATCAATTAATAAATATTTAAATGCCTTTTAATTTAAACGAATGGGTATTATGAAGAACATTCAGACACCGTATGACATTATGAAATATTTTAAATAGTGTAGTATTATATACACATGCCCAATTTGTTGGCGTAATACTTAAAGGCTTTTTGGTAGGACTTACTGCACAGTTTTAACAGCAACTTAGTCCTTGATGACATCATTACCAGATAATACTATCACTGCACGTCTTTTTTTTCGCGAGCTTGCAAATATGAAATGAAATCATATGAAACCATCCTTATGACCTCTTCTCCTCTTCTATATATATATATATATATATATATATATATATATATATATATATATATATATATATATATATATATATATATATATATATATATATATATATATATATATATATATATATATATATATATATATATATATATATATATATATTTACATCCAACTATCATTGCTGCGTCCTTTCATGGCTAGGAAATTGTGGCAACCACCGAAAGGAACAGAGATAGGCTTCGATTTTATGAAGTATATCGACTATTTTTTTCCACTGATTATGAATTTCGGTTCAAATTTCAATAAAGTCAATTTACAACGATATACGTTTCCGTTCATTTGACGATATTATGAACTCCTCCATACTGAGTGAATCCGACGTCCAGAGTATATACTTCATGCATATCCCGTACTTTGTGACGTCCGATTTGTATATTTTTATCCATACTACCGTTACAATGACGTCCAGCAACGTTGCCAATATTAAATACATTATTCTGATGTAGAAACCAAAGCGCAATCTTACATAGTCATATGCACACCCATATGTTAGAGATTTTTTACAATCTCTGGTAATGATAATTAACAGATATAAATGTCTTAAACTTATTTGATTTAGTTTAGTTCAATGTTTGAAGATTTAAATCAAGATAGCATGCTTTATTTTATTCATAATTTTTTTTATTATCATTAAACTAACGAAAATTGATCAACGTAATCTTCTTTTCCATAAAAATTCTTAATCTATTAATAAACCTAACGATATTTTACAAAAATAATTTTGCAGTTTTTAATGTGTAATTTTTCTTCTAATTTTTGTTATATGATTTATTTTCTATAAGAAAGGATATTTAACATAATTTCCTGATCGTAACACCCGGCACCCGTTGTAAGATATCAATGGTAAAATTTTCGTTTGACTATAAATAATTCCCTATTATAATTTTTAGATCAAAAGTATAATTACAAAAACAATGTTCCAAATTAAAAGTGGCATCCAATGAATCCAAATTTATTGATGTGCTAGAAATTCTATCACTAATCACATTTAAATTAAAAGTTCTATTTTCAAGCTGTTTACACAGTGCCATGAGAAATATAACAAATAATAAACTGTTGGTCTGTGTTTATGTAATTTTTACTTTGATTTTATTATTATTACAGTTAATGGTCCCTCGTAATAAAATGAAATGGTCTTTATTTGTGAAAATATTAATTTTAATTTAACTCAAGCCTTAAAGTGATATTTATTTAGGTCCATCTGCCTGTTTTATTTCATCATTCTCATGACTATCTGTAAGCAATATAAAAAGAAAATTTTAATTTGCGACTATTTTGTAACAGGAATGTATTATATCAATTAATTGCCATTTTAAATTATGAGTAACTTTATTATTTAAACTTTTGTTCTAAAACTAAAATTTTATCATTGTATGTATTTCCTATAGATAGGGTATTAATCACTAAATTCCGATGACCAAATTGTTTCAATACAAATATCTGTTAATGCATTCCTGTTATCAATAAAACCAATCAAACATTAAAAAAATCTTTGTTAATAATGTTTACACTGTATTTATGTTGTATTTGGTTGACCCTCGGGCATTCAATAAATATATTATTATTTAAAAAAATACATTTTAACATTAAATATTTACCATCATTTAAAAGATCTACTTATCAGAAAATCTCCGCTCCGCTCCATGTTGGCTCCCAACGACGCTTAATATACATATACATATAACTTCTCATGGACGGCAAATACACCATTAACCGTGGTTGATCCACATCACTTGCAAATCGTTCTCCAGAGTATTTCTCATTGAATTTGCGAGTTAAAGCTGTAAAATTACCAAAACTTATATTTAAAGTAAATAAATAATTTAATTGTTGCTATTTTGTTGGCGACATTTGCGACTGTAACAGAATAAAACATAGATCGTAAGTAGTCGTTGAGAATATTTTCTTTAGTGACAAATCAGTAATTTTGGCGACACAATAATAATACTCGTATTAGCACAAAAGTAGATAATTTTTGCACAAAGCTAATTTCGTGCTGTTATTCGAACTATCTTCAAAATTTGGATATCTTTTTATTATTATACAGGGTGTCCCTTAACTTCGAGCAAAAACTTTAAGGGCATATAGTACTGACCAAAATGAATAAAAAAGCTTCATCAACATAGGAATGATCTTCAACTGTTTCCGAGAAAAGCGAAAAATCTAAGAAAAACTGACAAAGATAGCGATCGAATAAAATTTTGTCTGTCAGTAAAAAGACTATAAAAAACAATAAAATTTTATATGAAACATTTTTCTCAATTTCTTATAGTTACGTAGTTATATGAAAATTAAATATTGACCAAGGTCGCCACAACATTTCACTTTTGATTTTTATAAAATAACAAAAGGCCATCTAAGATTACCTCTCAAAGGTAAACAAAAAGTCTCAATTAATCAAAATCGTAATTCTTATAGTTTTCGAGATAGCAAAGGTAAATCTCGTAAAAACTCATTTTTCACTGCGTTATATCTGGGAAACTATTAAAGATCGGACACATTTTGACTGAGCTTTTTTTACTCATTTTGATCAGTATTATATGCCCTTAAAGTTTGTGCACCAAGTTAAGGGACACCCTGTATATACAAAAAAATATCATCACGACATATTACCAATTTCTGGGTGTGTCAATACCTTTGAACGCAGAAATCAATATTGATGTTGACATATGCGTATCATGCCGGCGTTTACCAAACGTCACCTCACAGGCACTTACTGCTGGTGTGGAAAGTGAAATACAGGAGTCTCTTTTGTGTCATTTAAAATTCGAAATAATTTTAATGTCACAGGCGCATGGCCACTGGATACCATATATTAAAAGAAAAAAAAAAGAATTTTGCAAAAGTACAATTTTTATATAACATAATTCCAAGGAAATGGAGGCTAATTTTACAAAAAAAAAATCAATTATTAATTCAGTTCATATTACATGCCTAGTGATTACTAAAAATAATTAATTGTATTTTTCTGTGATTTAAATAAATATTTTTAATAAGTTCATTTTTCGCTTGTTTTGTAACAGTGACGCATTAGTACAATGCACTTTGTTTTACTATACTGATTTTTATTTATTTATACATTTATAAAGAAAATGAATACAAGTAAACCGGGGTCTTCTTTATATTGGCTATAGTAAAAAGGAATTTATCACCAAAATACTTATTAGTTACCAAACGCAAGACCCGAGATTCTCTTAATGCCACACATTTATTTTTGTTTCAGATTAATTAAACTATTTTTAAATTAACAGCAATCTATACACTCAATAAATAATTAAGCACCTATTTTGTTCCGCACGAAATCAGTTTTGTGCACAAATTATCTAATTTTGTACCAATACGAGTATTATTATTGTGTCGCTAAAATTACTGATTTGACACTAAATAAAATATTCTCACCGCCTAGTTACGATCTATGTTTTATTCTGTTACAGTCGCAAATGTCTCAATCATAATAGCAACAATTAAATTACTTACGATAAAACTAAGAAGGGTTGGTAACTTTACAGCTTTGTCCCGCAAATTCAATGAAAAATGCTCCGTAGTTTTGGATAATTACAAAATATTTTTATACTTACTAGTAATAACGATTTTAATTATGTATACTTATTCATAAATATCTTTACGTGGGACTTTTTGAGCCCCTTCTATGCAAAATAAAATGAAAAACCAAATGACTTAAATACATGAAATACTATTATGGAGAACTGTTCTGTTTATTTCCAGAAAGAATATTTCAAAAAACACGAATTCGTTATTGTTGCCAATAAACAAATTAATTTTCCGCGTTTCTTTCTAAGTAGCATAGTTGCAATAAAATTCAGAGTTTTTAAAAGCCATTAATTTTGAAAATTATTCTTTTACATAATGCAAAGAAATATAATCACAATTTTCAAATTACCTTATAATAAAAATAAAAAGCAAATAGCTTAACATTTTTACTTCCTTGTACGTAAGTAAAGGAAGTATTGTAATCGCGAAAAATTTCGGTTTTCAGATTTCAGCGGAAATATCCATTTTGATCATCCCTGAATCCATTTTGACTAATTACGTCGTGACGTCTGTACGTACGTACGTACGTATCTCGCATAACTCAAAAACGGTAAGCCGTAGAAAGTTGAGATTTTGTATTTAGGACTCCTATAACATCTAGTTGTGCACCTCCCTTTCTGGTTATTATACAATTTCCAGAAGTGGCACTTTACATGAAGCCTATAATAGATTTTAATGAAAAACTGTTTTAAAATATAATCCAAAACTTTTCAAATTTGGTATACAAGACTTTTATGTCAATCGAAATAACATAATAGATTTTGGTTAAAATAGGCTAACCGGAAGTGGTACATTACTTGAAGTTGTTAACAGTTTTTCTTGAATAAAATGATTTTATTTTGATTTTAGTAATAAATGCTTGAAATAAAAGTTTTAGAGAATTAATTTCTGCGTCTAGCACATCAAGTATTATTAAATTAGCCCTTTGTATAAGCGAGATAGGTAAATTTAAAAATTATTTTTTTGTTATAAAGCTTGCTATGGATTAGGACAAAAAAAATAAAAAAAATGTTCATGTCAAATTACGTTAAATACGTGCAATTTTATGATTCGTACAATAACAAATATATTTTTATTGTGAAATTAGTCATATTCATTGTTGTAATCAAATATTTCTTTGTTGTAATCAAAACTCTTTAAAAAGATCATACCGTTTTGAAGTTAAAATTAATATTTTGTAATTTAGATATTAAAAAAATATTTATATAAATAATAAAAATAACAAATTTATAAAAATATGAATTTTGTTTTAGGTACCTACACCTACATTTGTAAACAAAAACTATCTAATGGGTCTATATTCTGTTCACATCTGTAAGTCATACGGATTTGTAAATCTGTAAATAATGAACAAAATCGCCACACTTATGTATAATTTTATATTAATCAACAAGAATAGATGTGTTTTTATCACGTTTTTACAGATTTAGAGATCTGTAAGGCTTACAGATGTCAACAGAATCGACCCATAAACTTTGTGCTATTAGTTACAGGCACGTAAAGATATTTATTAATAAGTGTAAATAATTAAAATCGTTATTACGAGTACGTATAAAAATATTTTCTAATTACTCGGCAACTCACTTTGGCTAAACACATTAGTAAGTAGAGGGGAAGTCAAAAAAAGTACCTAAATAAGAGTAATTAAATTATCTATATTTTTTAATAAATAGTTTATAGTTTATTGAGAGTTAATATGTTTAAAACATTTATTTTTCTATTTAAAAATTATTTAGATTCTCCCTTTTTCTGCTCTATATAATATTTCAATCTTGATATTTTAGAACAAAAGTTTATAAAGATTTTATTTTTATATTTCACTGTAGCATACCGTCCTTATATTTATTCCATACATTGTGACGTCGTGTCACCACGGCCGGTCCGGCTTTCGATAACCCCGAATTCAGGCTATGGGTCGGACTGGAAACCGACACGGGCAATGCCGCCTCCACGGCAGGCGCAGCTGCCTCCACGGAGCACCATCCCTGGCTCTACAAGCGACACGAGCGATGCCGCTTTTTACAGTACCAGAACAAGGGTGTTAAACTACGGACCTGAAACAGAAGAGACAGGTATGAGGAAGGACGTCACGAAGTGGCGCCCGAAGCAGCCAGGACAACTGGATTTCTCCTGCGACGTCATCACGTCGCCAAACGTTCTGGCTAGCTCTGGTCACATCCCCCGCCTCTGACGACGCCCAACCGCCCCATCGTGTTCAGGACAGTTTGTGGAGCAGTTGACCGGCCTGTTTGTCTCTGCGTGGTCACACTGCCAGCCGGCCCCTGAGATTCCGAAACCAGGTTTTGGGCCGGGTTGGCAATCCGACACGAGTGGACGTTTCCGGACAGGCGCAGCTGCCTTCATGGACCAACACCCTGGCCACGTGAAAGGACGAGGCCCCAGTCTAGGCGAGGTGGACCCTATCCAGCGCCCAAGGATCTCCGAAGAAAAGAAACGAGAGATAATGGTTCATACGGTTCTTCTTTTTTGTTGTTTTGCCCAGAGCAGGTACCTAAAAAAAAACACACAATTATGGAAAATGGCGACCCCGACAAGTTTTTTAGAAGCCGGGAACAGCTACTGCATAGTCTCATAGTCACATGGGGTCGCCGCTGAAACATGCCCGCCGACCCGGCCACCAGCATCGCCGCCCCCAAGGACGTCGTCGACAAAAAATTCGAAGCCAGCAGCGCCCCCACAACCAACACCACAGCCAACTGTCTGTTCCAGGGCAAAGGACAGACCTGGCAACTCAGCCCCACCCCCACCGACGTCGCCCCAGAGGGCGCTGGCTCTGCAGGAAGCGCTCCTGCAACGCTACGGGTCGAACCCACCAGAAGCCAGCCCCTCTTTTTACAGACCGACCACCCCGGAGCCACCAGGACCGCCACGATCGCCGACGTTGTCGCCCACCCACTGGCTGAACCTCGACACGTCGCCTCTGCCAACGACACCCGAGCGCCCCGTCACGCCGAGGACGCCGAAGTTCCTGAGCCAGGAGCGAGCGGAGCAGTTGTTCGGCCTGTCTCCGTCTCCGCCGCAGCGGAGAAGCATTGACGCCGTGTCACCGAGGCCAGCTCGGCTTCCGACAACCCCGAGTTCGGGTTGTGGGTCGGACTGGCAATCGACACGGGCAATGCCACCCCCTCGACAGGCGCAGCTGTCCCCGCGAAGGACCACTCCTGGCGCGGCAACCCGATGGGGCCGTAGCGTGAGCGGCGTGGAGCCCATTCGGCAACAACGGCCCATTACACCTCAAGCGACCAACCTGCCGGCCATTCTTGGACGCCGGTACCACGACCGGAAGGCGGCGTCATGTGGAGCTGGGTATACAACCCGGATTTTCAGTCCACCCCCGGACCGTCGACACGCGAGACGGCAGTGCCTAGGAGGACCTAGGCACTGTGCATCTTTCCTTTTGTTATTTTTCTTTGTTGTTTTGTTTTGTAATTTGGACAATTATATGGGTTAAGTTTGCTTTGGATACATTATTTGCGGGTTATTTCTACAGTTTCTAAGCAATACATTATTTGCGGGTTTTTATTTTTACAGTTTCTATAAGCAATCCATTATTTGCGGGTTATATTTACAGTTAGCAGTACATTATACGAGGTTATGTTCATGTTTATGGGTTGGGGTGACATACTTATTATTGTTGGTTTTTAAAAAAAGAAATGAGTACTTACAGTTCTTTTTTTTGTTTGTTTTTTTTTTTGCCGAAGAAAGAGGGAGATGTGACGAAGTCACAATTTTTCGTCTCACTATGGGCCTCCACGTTTGCGGTTCATGTCTCATGGCAAGGTCGCCAGCCAGTTGTCACAGCCAAGCGAGCTGCAGGTCACGATGTCCTCAGCGATCCACGGCCTTATAGTCATTCCGAGGTCCGTACAGCGGGTCAGAGAGGGGCCATGCACCAGGCATCACGAAGGTGTCTAAGAAACGGGGCGGAAAAATGTATTTTGTTCCGCCAACACATGTTTAGAACCTACCAGTCACACGTGGGGAGCATCGCCGTCTGCCGAGCGATGTTACCACAATCCACAGGCCGTATGCACCCCTGTGATGGACGCTGAGAACATCACCGCCACAAATCCACCGCCAGGGCTCAAAGAAATCCACCACAGGAAACCATTTGACAACTACGAAGCCAGCTGATCACCACTAGCGCTACGTCGGTGAAAAAACGAACTACGGAAAATAAAATGTATTTATTTTGTCAATGTTATTATATTATATATTATACCTGATTATGTTTAACGTAGAAAAGCTGGAAAATTATATTTTCGTAACATGTTAAAGTCACAAAAAAAATAGTTTTCAAACACTGGCCCTCAGCCAATCAGAATCGCCATGAGACCCCGCCTTTAGACCAATCAGAACACCGGCAATGTTCCCACACCATAAACGCGCGCGTTCAAACCAAACTCGGCCCGAGCTGGGTATAAATACTACGCCACCAGGCTTAGAAGAGCATTCTATGCAGCAGCCGTTCCCGGCTCAGCCTAGAAGCCATTCTATGCAGCAGCCGTTCCCGGTGCAACATAGAAGCCTGAGAAAGAGTCCACAGTTCCCTGTCGACTCAGCTAAGTCTACAGTTCCCTGTAGACTTTACGTCCATAGACAACGGGTGGTGAGTCGAGTTTGCGAGAAATTCGACAGAGTCGAAAGACGCGGAATTAAATTCAGTTTTGCTTGACTATAAAATATATAGCGTTTCAGTCTGTACAGTAAACGTAAATTCAGTTTTGTTCTGCTTAGAGTCTCAGTCAGTACAGTAAATGTAAATGCAGTTGTTTTGCTATCATAGCGTCTCAGTCAGGACAGTAAATGTAAATACAGTAAATATCGGTATACATAGTCAGGATAAATCATTCAGTAAATGCCTCAGGGCAGCTTTTTCCAGTCTTTCTATTTTTCTTTTCATTTTCACATTGTAAATAACACATCAATAAACCTAGTTATAAATAATATAGACATATCTCGTGATTGTGTTCCTTTCCCTGGACCTACGACTAGCTATCCGCACTTCCTATTCCCCCGCAGGTCAGTTTCAGAAAGGCGCCCGAGAACCAGACACCACAGAGGGGGAAAAGCGTCACAACATTTAATCATAAATTTTGTTATCCTTACAATTGGCATTTATTTACAATTTGCACAATATTTTGTAATTAATAATTCAGCTTTATATTATTTAAATAATTACCTTTTTTTTAAATTGAGTACATTTCTATTTTGACATCATAGTTTATTGATTTTGTCTTTACTAAGGGGTTTTTACAAGTATAAAATAAATGTTTGATTCTTTAAATATTAATTTAATATATTATCAGGAGTGCACAATATAACTTTAAATACAATTAAAAGACTTGCGCGCTAATGTATTGCCCAGGGCCCACTGTTGCCAAGTATACGGAGTTCAGATTATCGGTGGAATGAAACTTCTGTATATACAGTGTATATACGCCGGACGACACTAACGCCGCAAGTGTAATTTTTTTGAACTACAAAAAATATACATTTTTCACTCCGCTATCATTGTGACGTCCATAACAAATTTTGCTAAACGATTCTAGCGCTCCCCTGATGCCAGAAAAAAATTTACAAGGCATTTTAAAGTGACGTCCGTATACCGGACGTCATATGCACAAGGACGTCACTTTGAATGTAGAAAATGACACAGGGGACGCCACAATGGTAGTGGGATGTAAATATATATATATTAGATGTAATAATTTGTTGTAGCAAAGTTTGGCGTACCTTTCTTCATTCATGAGTAAGATCTTATACCACCATTTTAACATTCTGGAAAAGTTGTCTAGCTCCAGTTTTGTCTGACCGGTTTCTCTTCGGATCCAGTAATTTGGGGTTGTGTTTGGCCATTTAAAGATACTCTTGAAGAATTGAGCTTGACCGTTTTCTATGCATTCTCGTTGGTAGGGTCCCCAGACTTCTGAGCCATAAAGCAGGACTGATTTTATTAAGCTAGTATACAGCTGATCTATTATTATCCACGAGTGTGTGTTGGCTTTGTACAGAGTATTTTTAATAGCTCCAGTAATTCGCTTTGCTTTGCTTATATTTCGGAGGGTGTTGTCATTAAACTTTCCTGATGTCTTGAATGTCATGCCCAGATATGTATATTCTTTAGCTAGGGTTAGTTCTTCTCATTGGATTGCATATCTTAAATTGTTGCGTGGTGGTCTTCCACAATGCAAATGCAGGATTTTAGTTTTGCTGGGGCTTATTTCTAGTTCATGTTCTTTGCAATATTCTTTTAACACTGATAACTTACGTTGTACTTCAACTGGTGACTTTGCAAAAATTACTATGTCATCAGCGTATTCTACAGTTAAAATATCAGTCTCATGGTTGATGTAGAAGCCTTCCATACCCCTTCTTCTAAAAGTCTCGCCGAGATCAGCTATATATAATGCAAAGATTAACGGGCTAGTACATTCCCCTTGTAAAACACCTTTCGTTATGGGAATTTCTTCTGAGTTCGCTATTTACTTGTATTCGTACGGTTGCCTCATCGTATATGTTTTTCATTATTCTAATTGTTTTTCCAATGACACCAGTTTTATTTAATTTAGTCCATAGTTTCAGGTGCGGCACAGAGTCGAATGCTTTTTTTAAATCTTCGAATATGACATAAATTCCTTTTTTGTTTTTCCATATTGTAGTTTGTATTACTGTGTTCATTACAAAAAGGTTATCGACACAGGATCGTTTTTTCCTAAAACCAGATTGAGATTCTGGGAGTATATTATAACTTTCAGACCAATTTTGCACTCTGTTGTTAATTATGAAGGTAAATAGTTTTGTTATTACGTTTATTAGTGCTAGTGCTTTATAGTTTTCCATATTTAACGTATCGCCTTTTTTATGAATCAGTGTTATTTTAATAGTTTTGAGTTTTTTGGATAAATTTTCCTTTCGCAAGAAATCATTCATTAGGTCTTTGAGATATGAGATCCAAATATCAGGTAAGTTTTTCAATTGTTCATTGAGGATTCCATCTATAACCTGGACTCTATTTTGTTTTTTATTTTCTTAACGCATATTTTGTGTCGTGTATTGTTACTTCAGTACCTAAATATGGATGTAAGACACAAAAAAAATCTATTTCATTGTTTATTTTTCAGCCATAGTATGTTTTAAAGTATTGCCTCCACTTCTTAATATCTACTGGGTTTTGCAAATAGTTCTTTGGGTTCAGTGACTTTATTACTTTCCAAAATTCTGTTTGGTCAGTCATATTCTCTAGTTTATTTTTTATTTCTTCTTTGTATTTTCGTTTTTGTTCTGACATAGTTTTTTTGTATAATGTTTTTGCCTCTAGATATTTGTCGGTACATTCTTTATTTTGTTTGTTTTGCATTTTTTAAGTAATTGTCCTTCTCTGCTCTGTGCATGTTTTGTTATAGCATGTATTTTTACCTCGTGTATGGTTATTGTTTACGATTTTAATGTGTTTCATTAGTCCTATTTTTGTAGATGTTTCTTCTATTTGTTTTTTTCAATTTTTCATATTTTGTATCCATATTACTATCTCCTCCTGTATCTTGAAATTGTTCGTACATTTCATTTTTGTAGATGTCTGTTTTTAAATTGTCCCAATTAGTTTTAGTTATTGATAGGTTTGTTTTTGTTGTACATGTACTTCTATTATTTACAATTTTGTTAACTGTCAGTGAACACACCATGTGATCGGAAAGTACTATGTCGTCCATTATTTGTAGCTCTCTTATTAAGAAAGCTGAACCAATATCAATCCACAGTAAGACATTTACACTTTTTACGCTTTGTCCTACATATGTGTAATTTGCTGGTGTGTCACTGTGTGTTCCGCCATTTATTAAAAAGAAGTTTTGTCTCTCCATTATGGCTATCCTTTCCTTTTTACCTTCCGTCACCTTTAGGTAAGGAAGGTATTGTCTTTGGTCAAAAAATTCAGTGATGAGTTTTTACTGAATAAGCATGTTTTAGGGTCCCTATAATATGATTTTACCATTTTTACGATGATGTCTGTATGTATGTATGTGTGTCTGTGTGTTGCTGTGTGTGTGTGACAAAAGTTCCGGATCCCATAACTTCAATACTACGATTCCAAAAGCTTTCGGAATTATTGTATTCCTTCGTCAGCATAACTACAATGGTTAACAATGATTGTAATATTATTACATGTTAACAATGTGCTATGAACTACTTACTACTTGTTGAGGTTAATTATTAAACATAGCAGGCATGAGAAGAAATAATGATTGTTTTGTGTAGGTAGTTCGAAACATTTAAATTTAACACAAAATTTTGATGAACTATATAAAATGTTTATTAGTGTAACCCATTAATGACGGGCAGAGGTTTAGAACAAAAATTTGTAAGGAAATGTGTTCGAACTCATGAACAAAATTAGTAAAAGGTTTAAATTAAAAAAAAAAATTAAATATAGAAGACTATTTATTCTAGTTGTTTGTTCAACATAAACCACCTCACATTCACTGGATTTTTATAAACAATGTTCGATTGTTGATCTTTATCTATAGCATCTTTGACTTCAGAAAAAAGTTAATTATTAGTATGTGAATTTTTTAATGTTATTTTAACGTTATCATTTTTAACTTCTTTCAGTAATTGTGGTGTAAGAACATCTATATTAGGAAGTGATGTGAAAGTGATATTACTATTATTAAAGTCTCTTTGTGCATTGTGGTTAATGTTGTTGTTAATATTATTCAACTCTTTCGTGCCAGTGTTGAAAAGTGAACGACGGATGAGAAATTTATTTAATTTTTTTAAATTTTTAAGTGTAAGTGAAGGATGAGAGATACTTACAATTCTTTCTTTTAAATCCAAAATTACGTTGATTTTTGTTTTCATTGTATGGTGGGAATGATAGTGTAGCTTCCTAATGCCATAGGTTTTTGATACCAATCAAGTATGATTGTATTCGACGCAGTTCTAATTAATTTCATGTCTAGGAAGGGCACACTTCTATCAGTTTCAGATTCGACGGAAAATTGTATTTTAGGGTCTAATTATTGAAAATGTTAAGTATCTCTTCAATCCTATCATTTGGTACTGCGCACATGATATCATCTACATATTTTTTAATGAAAGGTATGTTAAATGTGAGTTTGGGTATGCATTCTTCTAGTAGTTTATCCATAACATATTGTTCTAGTATAGGACTAAGGAGACTTCCCATCGGTGTGCCAAAAATTTGTTTATAAAATTGATTATTAAATTTACAGAAACTGTTATCAAAAATAAATTTAACTAACTTTATAAATGGCTCTAAATTTAAATCACAATGTTCTGAATTTATTTCCCATTTGTCTGTAATACTTTGCAACACTAATCCTACGGGAATATTGCTGAACAATGAAACAACATCTAAATTGATTATGACGTAGTCAGGTGGTAGTTGAAAATTTTGAAATTCTGTGGCAAAATCGAATGAATCTTTAACGAAATACAAATTATCTTGATCATATGATTTTTGTAATATTTCAGCAACAAAAGTTGCTATTTTGCTATTAGGTGCATCAATTTAAGAAATTATAGATCTTAAACTTAGAGTCGGTTTATGTATTTTAGGTAACCCAGAGTACTTCGGAGCTACCGCAATATAAATCATCAATGTTTTTCAGGTGTAATAATATGTTTAAACTTTAATTTGGACACTATAATTCCCACCATACAATTAAAACAAAAATCAACGTAATTTTGGGTTTAAAAAGAGAATTGTAAGTACCTCTCATCTTTCACTTACACTTAAAAATTTAAAAAAATTAAATAACCTTTTAATATATAATACTTACTCAATTTCTCATCCGTCGTTTACTTTTCAACACTGGCACGGAAGAGTTGAATAATGTTAACAACAACATTAACCACAATGCACAGACAGACTTTAATAACAGTAATATCACTTTTACATCACTTCCTAATATAGACGTTCGTACACCACAATTACTGAAAGAAGTTAAAAATGATAACGTTAAAATAGCATTATAAAATTCACATACTAATAATTAACTTTTTTCTGAAGTTAAAGATGCTATAAAAATGGGATTGAATGACCAGAACGTGAAATTTATGTTGTCTATTTTGTTTCTGCATTATTCCCGAGCATTCCTCAAGAATTAGTTTATGGTTGTATTACTGACAGTTGGTCTGAAATAGAACCACACACTGATTTTACTTTATATGATTTCTTAGAAGATGTGAGATTGTGTTTCGAATACACGTTTTCATTTTTAATGGTACTAAATATTTACAAGCAAATCAATGGCAGCCCGATGGGCAGCAGTATTAGCGGTTTTGTCGTGGATTTAGTGCTACAGAAGCTGGAACAGCAAATCATTAATTATCCTGATCTGTGTATCAGCTATTACAAGATATATGTACATGATTGTCTATTAATTGCACCTATGAACGAAGTTCAAGATATATTTAACAGTTTTAACAATTTTCATCCTCGTCTTTAATTTACTATTGAATTTGAAACCAATAATTTCATTCATTATTTAGATGTTAAATTAATTAAATGTAACAATAAAATCATTACTAATTGGCATATCAAACCCACAGCTCCTGGTAGATATCTAAATTTTCACTCATATACAAGCAATAAATATAAGGTTAGTGTCATTAATGCTTTAGTAGACCGAACAATACAGCTCTCTGACACACGTTATCATCGACGAAACCTAGATTATATTTTCCACACTTTGTTAAAAAGTGGTTATCCTAAAACGTTCATTACCAGTAACATCAACAAAAGATTATTCAAAATTAACAGTCTCGCAGAACGACAACATCATAATAACTTAAATAATAACATCATTTATTGCTCAATTCCATATAATTATAACATCAATAATGGTATTAAGACAATATTAGAAAATAACATAAAAATACCTAACAATAACCTTAATACAACAGCGTCCAATTTCACTAAACTAAAAGATGCAATAGACCAATCTGAATCCACAGATGTCGTCTACCAAGTCGAATGTGGTGGATGCAGTAAGGTGTACATTGGGGAGACGTCCCAAGCACTGAAACGGAGAATGTACCAACATAATTACAATAGTAATTTGCTAAATCCCAATCATAGTGCTCTAACAAAATACACGGTTGATACTGGGCACAAGTTTAAGTTTAAAGATGTCAAAATTATTGATAATGCAAAATTTAAAGATAACCGCTTGCTTAAAGAAACACTACACAGAAAATTTAATAAAAATTGTTGTGTCAATTACCAGACAGATTATAAAAATAATGGTGAACATATTGACAAATTCATTGATAAAATTAAAAAGCATTAACACAATAATTTCCCTGTTTGTAGTTTTGTTAATTACGCTACTAGTTTTACGTTTCACACTTCAGTATATCGCCAACTCCGAAAAGATTCGGTTGGTTGAATGCTGAAAACTTAATTTTTACAATGTAACATGCACACCATGTTGATTTACTGTTATATTTTATATTAGTTATACAACTTTTGTAATTAGGTAAGAGAAAACAACCTGTGTTCATTATTTTCCTGTATGCTACCAAAAATATTATTATATGTACAGCTGAGAATGGGTTTGCTTAAAACCCGAAACGTACGTATTTAATAAAGAATAAAATTACGCGGACCATCAAGCCTTTCTTCACTGCATAAACAACATTAAAGATGCTATAGATAAAGATCAACAATCGAACATTGTTTATAAAATTCCATGCAGTGAATGTGAGGTGGTTTCTGTTGGACAAACAACTAGAATATTGAAAGCCAGAATTATTTCACACAAAAGTGATTGCAGATTAAGACCTAATGCTTGTGCCTTATCACAACATGTTAACGAGACCTCTCATTGTATCGACTACAATAATTCATCAATATTTCAAATCGAAACCAATTCTACCAAACGTCAGTTCCTAGAAATGGTCCACATTAATAAAGAGCTTCTACATTGAATAAAATAACTGATGTTAGTGGTTTGAGCTATATATATAATTATATTCTTAAGTATTGGGATATACTGCAGTATAATATTACTTTAAATTCCACTTAACAAAATTATTATTATAATTTAAATTTTGAATCATACTAGTTCGTAACTTTTTCCGGCATATATTTTTCCCGCTTAAATTTTCTTCTTCTTTAGTTACAAATATATATTTTTTTAAATTTAAACCTTTTGCTAATTTTGTTCATGAGTTCGAACACGTTTCCTTGCAAATTTTTGTTCATTCACGTTAGTGATGTTATACCATTTCGACTTCATCTGTTCTAAATCTCTGCCCATCATGTTACACTAACGAACATTTTATATAGTTCATCTACATTTTGTGTTAAATTTAAATATGTTTCGAACTACCTACACAAAACAATCATTGTTTGTTCTGCTATGTTTAATAATTAACCTCAACAAGTAGTAACTATTGCAGTTAGCCCGAATATATTGAAAAATATTAAGATGTAAATAAGTAGATTGTAGCATCAGATTGCATTTGAGTATGTATATTATTAAATGAAATACATAAATATAACTATCAGATTTTTTTTAATTTAGAAAAAAAATTAAATTTGAAATATCTATAACGATATTTATCTTGGGGTACATATTTCTTGTTATTATAATATGTATTTATGTTGGTAATTTTATTACAGATGAGCTTATTAAGTTCATACGCCAATAATTTATCATTAGATTCAAAGTACGTATCAGATGATAAATTTAAATGGATAAATAATTTGTATCATTATACATTAAGACGAGGATTATAAATGCTAAAATGCCTCTCAAAAATAAGTATGAAATCAATAATAAATTATCAAATTTTTAAACCTTGTAGGAAACATGTTACACTACGATTTTCTAAGCGCCTCTCTCGTAGGCAATCTGGACGACACTCTCGTAGTTCTGGTCGTACTGTTGGCCTAGTGACCCACTCGCCTCAAGGTCAAGTGAATGAACTATCTCGACGCCTTTTCTTTGGTCCGGACGCGTTCTTTGGAAAGGAATGGTAAATCCCCGTTGTTAAAAGTTCTTTTTGTATGGTAGCGAGTGGAGTCGCACGTATAATTTGTATTTCGTATAGTTTATTTCGCATTTTATCCTAATTTAAGGGAATTTAGTACGTCGACTAATTTTTGGAACAAGCATTGTTCCTCCGAGTTAACTCGGGAATTATTTTACACTCCTGCAACAGAAAAGTACACTTATAAGCCGCACAACTTCTCAGGTGAGATTTCCCACGTGTAAACGTGCCTACCTTCTTACAAGCGTATTGCCTCGAAGACTAATTGCATTCATTCCTTTTAGGCTTTCTTTCTTTTTGTTACGTTGAATTTTTGGTACAATTTCATTTTTGTCGCCGTGTTCTCACGTGTGATTTGGAATCACACGGTGGCTACTAAGTGGGTTACGAACCATTGCTGTACCATACTGGAGAATATCTTCGCCAACATTCACCGTGAACGTGAATTCGTGCCCCTTCTACGCACATACACTTGTGGTTCGGGTCTGGAGCCTTTGACGTCGCCCTGCGAACAACTTGGAGAGGCAGAGAGGCACCCCGCCAGCTGCGGACACTTACCTCCTTCTGACGACGACCAGATAAGAACCACATTCATTTATTTTATATCTCTTGTTATTGAGGCAACGGCTTCTCCGTTTGTCTGCTGTTCTTTATTGTGCATGTCACATTTCAAACCTACGGGTTATTTGTTATTGTATTATTATTATTATTCTCGTATGATTATTTTTATCCGAACTTACCATCCACACAATTTATATGTATGTTATTGAATATATCGCCATTCGGCGGACGTTTTACATTGTTAAATCATATTACGGCATTGGCCAGTGATAGCGTCTCACGCAGTTCCGACATTTTGTTTCAGTAGTAATTTTTCGCTATTACCAATCGCCTCGCATAAGCGTGATTTCAGACCATTCATATCTGTTGTGTACTATTTGAATAACGCCGCGAATTGCGATACACCTGATATTTTGTTTTTCGTACGAGAATTAAATGTTTGTTATTGTTAAGTTTTGGATTTCTCTATTTGTCACGTACCCTTACGTCCTACCGCATCGTCCATTCCCGTTTAGTGTGTTGAATCGCTATAAGTTGAAAGAGCGAATACATTCAACTGGCGCCCTTATAAATAAAAATATATATACCCGCCCTAATTCTCCACTGGGCTACGCCACTCTCAAAACCGCTTGCACGGGCCTATACAGCTGGGCATTGCAACAAACACAAATACAAATATATATTTTTACCTTCGGTCACCTTCAGGTAAGCAAGGTACTGTCTTTGTTCAAAAATTCGATAGTGGGTTTCTAATAAATAAGCACGTTTTGGAGTCCCTATAATACGAATTTACTAATTTTACGATGATGTTTATATGTATGTATGTATATATGTGTGTATGTGTGTGTGTGTATGTGACGCTATAGATATAGAGTTAAAAAATTATAAAGATATTAAATTTCATAAATCAGCCAGCTATACTAACTTAACCATATAAACGGCTAATATATTCAAATAATTCAAACTGACAGATGTCAGTATCAATAAAAAGTAAATGAATGAAAGAATAAGGGAAATAACTATAATGTTAGAAGTTTCTAGAAAGATATAAGAGAGACGATTGCATTGGTTTGAACATGTCATGAGGAAAAATATATTGGAAGAAAAATGAATAGTAATAGAAGGTGGAAAAAACATAGGAAGACCAAATATAAGATGGAAGCACTGTATTGCGGAAGACTTGAGAGAAAAGGAATTGAATGAGTACGACACGCAAAACAAAAATGAGTGGAAGAAGAAAATAAAAAATAGCGACCCCTAACAAATGGGAAAAACTAAAGAAGAAGATGTCATTGTCAAGTGCAATTTGCATAGTTTGTTTATGAAATAATTTTACTTGAAATTAAGAATCTTTTACAAAAAAAATATTTTGGGAATTTATACATAATACACAGGATTGACGGAAGGTATTGTGCTGGCCTTATCAGAATTTTTATACAATATATTAAAAAAAATTACATATATTGAAATATTAGTACAATATATTCTTATCCGATTATATTTAAATTTTAAGTTTTAATCTAATAACCTCGAACTCACTAAATAATAACAATATTGTCAAATATTTTTCACGCACAGCTCATATATTCACCTTTACACACTCTAATCATTTTTCCCAAAAGAAAACATGAAGTGCTGTAAAAAATAATAAATGTTTACGGTACGGTAATTCTCTATTAGACGCATTGTAAACTGAAGATTTGCTTGTCCACAATCAGCTGTTAGCAGGTGTGTTAAAACGTCACGTGCAAGTACCTTATTGGAAAGCCTAGAACAGGGGTGGGGAACGTCAGGCTCGCAACAACATTTGGTGTGGCCCGCAGGCTAAACTCAAAATTCAGTAAATATAGGAAAAATCGTTGCGAATAGCAACATTATCAATACAAGCAACTTAACACGCTTCGCTAAAGAGAAATAATAGCACCACATTAGTGGTTAAATAATTATCATGTTTAACCAAATATAAGAGGTAAATTGATATTTTTTTATGGTCCTAACCAGTATGTACACTCCCTGGTATTTTTGTTACTAAAAATTTTGACCTTGCCGCTCGGAGGCGTGGCCACACGTAGTTATTTTATGATTCCTTTTCTCGGAAACTGAATTCCACATTCCTATAGCAAATAAACCACATGAAATAAAAATCTTGAAATTTTGAATGAAAAATTATGACTTTTGTCAGTTATGGACGTAATTAATAGCTGTCATTTTGACACGGGTCCCCATATCTGCTTGCCAAAGTCAGCAGTCTCGTCACTGCACGCGCCCTTATACATAAATTTTCTTGCAAAAGATCCTATATTTCCAGTAAAAATATTTCATGAACAAACTATGCAAATTGCAATTGACACTGACATCTTCTTCTTCTTTAGTTTTTCCCGTTCTTTACGGCGGTCGCTATTTTTATTTACTTCTTCCACTCATTTTTGTTTTGCGTATCGTCCTCATTCAGTTCCTTTTCTCTCAAGTCTTCCGCAATACAGTCCTTTCATCTTATATTTGGTCTTCCTATGTTTCTTTGACCTTCTATTACTAAGCTATTCATTCTTATTCTAATATATTCATTTCTCCTCATGACATGTTCAAACCAATGTAATCGTCTCTCTTATATTTTTCTAGAAACACTAAAGTTATTTCCCTTATTCTTTCATTCATTTACTTTTTATAGATACTGACATCTGTCAATTTGAATTACCTGAATATAAAGGGTTTTCCAATAAGAGGTGTTATTTTGATATTCAAAGAAAAATGCCATTTTTTAATATAAATGATCGGATGTTTATTTCATTATAAAGAGGAAGGTATGCCGTTAATAGTGGAAAATAACATCAGGCAAATGACCACCACGACCACGCTGACAGGACAATATCCTTTTCATGAAATTTTCCATAACCAAATCGCAAAGTGGCTGTCCTATGTCCTCGATAGCCTCACGAATTCCATCTTTGAGGTCTTGAGTCGACGCTGGGCAGTTGGCGTAGACCTTCTCTTTCACGTGGCCCCAAAGAAAGAAGTCGCAAGGTGTTAAATCACAAAATCTTGGTGGCCAATTGTGATCACCTCTTCGAGAGATAACACGGTCCGGAAACTTTTCCCGTAAAAGATCAATGGTTTCGTTGCTTGTGTGGCACGTAGCGCCGTCTTGTTGAAAGTAAACGTTGTCCAGATCAATACCATCCAATTCCGGCCATAAAAAATCGTTAATCATCTCTCGATAGCGCAATCCATTCACCGTAACTGTTGCTCCAGCCTCATTTTCGAAAAAGTAAGGTCCAATGACTCCGCCGGACCATAAACCGCACCAAACAGTCACACGTTGAGGATAGAGAGGCTTTTCAACAATAACTCTTGGGTTTTCTGAGCCCCAGATGCGACAATTTTGTTTGTTGACGAAGCCACCGAGGTGGAAATGGGCCTCATCACTCAAGATGATTTTTCGATGGAATTCCGGATCATTTTCATGCATTTCAACGACCCAATCAGCAAAGACACGACGTTGTTGATGATCGGCCGGCTTGAGTTCTTGTGTTAACTGGACTTTATAAGCCTTCAGACCCAAATCTTTATGCAAAATACGGTGTAATGACGTTTGTGGAATGCCTAATTCCAAAGAACGACGAGGAATGGACAAACCTGGGTTTTCTTCAACACTTTCGGCTACAGCAGCAATATTCTCGGCTGTTCTTGAGCGACGTGCACGGGTTTTATTCTTCACATCACTAACTTGTCCCAACAGCTCGAATTTTTCCACCAATTTCTGTATTGCGGTCCGACAAGGTGCTTCACGACGACCCAAAAATTGTCGAGTTTTACGAACCGTCTCTGCCAAATTTTCACCATTTTTATAGTGAATTTTAATAATTTCAATGCGTTGTTGAAGCGTGCATCGTTCCATTTTTATTAATGGCGTAGTTTCTACTTGTCAAATGTCAAAAAATGACAGCTTCAAAAGCGACATCTACCGAAATAGCGGCCTATTCAAAATAACACCTCTTATTGGAAAACCCTTTATTAGCAGTTTCCATGGTTAAGTTAGCATAGCTGACCGATTTATGAAATTTATTATCTTTATAATTCTTTAACTCTATATCTGTTGAATATGAAATATAAAATGCAATCAAATCGTATAGAGAATAATATATTCTATAAGTTATAATAATATTTTTCAAGCAAAACTGTTAAAAATCTTCAAATGAAGATACTTCCGGTTGACCAATTATAACCAAAATCTAGTCTGCATATGGTTGTAACGAAGGGGAATACGCAAGAATTGTCATTTTTGGAATTCTAGTATTGGAGATATCGCGGCCGAAACCGCGGTCACACACACACACGAACACACACACACACATACAGACATCCTCGTAAAAATAGTAAAATCGTATTGTAAAAACCCTAAAATGTGATTTTGCCAAAAATATGGTGCAAACTATCAGTCTGTATGTGTATTCATATTAAAAATCCAGAACGCAGATAAAGAGGTGACTATGTGACCTCCGATAATGTGGCAACACTGTCGGAGGCAACAACGACTACAAGGTGTACGCATATATACAGTTTTCGGAGGTCACAGCGTACTTTCTGTGCTTCCCATATATGACCCCAGAAAAACTTAAAAATCTTTTCCCCTCTCAAGGAATTCGGATTGATTATCATTTCAACACCCCATATATACATTTTTTGTCGATGTAGCTCAATGGGAAGACCCGGAGGCCAGGTCGCCTTTTCCATGTACCGGAGGCGACAAGATACCGTGCATCAATATATATATATTGAGCTACATTGTAGTGTTGCCACATTATCGGAGGTCACATAGATACCTCTTTATCTGCGTTCTGGATTTTTAATATGAATACACACAGACTGGTAGTTTTGCACCATATTTTTGGCAAAAGCACATTTTCTGATTTCGGCAACATGAAATAAGATATATTCATATGGAATATGAAAATTAACTCAGTTATAGAATGTTTTATTCATATGGATACAGCGAGGTAAGTATGTAAAACAAAATTTAATTAGATGTTGCAGTTTAAATTTTAAAACTATAACAGTTCGATTTATATTTGTCTTCTGTATAAAATCTTATATTTGTTGGCCTGATGGATATTTTTTTACCTTCCGTCACCTCTAGGTAAGGAAGGTATTGTCATTGGTCAAAAAATTCGGTGGTGAGTTTTCATTGAATTAGGGTCTTTACAATACGATTTTACTATTTTTACAATGATGTATGTCTGTATGTGTGTGTGTGTGTGTGTGTTAGTGTGTGTGTGACCGCAGTTTCGGCCGCGATTTCTCCAATACTAGAATTCCAAAAATTACAATTCTTGCGTATTCCTTTCGTTACAACCATATGCAGACTTTCAAGTATCCTCATTTGAAGATTTTATCAGTTTTTCTTGAAAAATATTATTACAACTTAAAGAATATATAATTCTCTATACGATTTGATTGCATTTTATATTTCATATTCAACAGATATAGAGTTAAAGAATTATAAAGATAATAAATTTCATAAATCAGTCAACTGTGCTAACTTAACCATGGAAATTGCTAATATATTCCGGTAATTCAAATTGACATGTGTCAGTATCAATAAAAAGTAAATGAATGAAGGAATAAAGGAAATAACATTAGTGTTTCTAGAAAGATATAAGAGAGACGATTACATTGGTTTGAACATGTCATGAGGAGAAATGAATATATTAGAATAAGAATGAATAGCTTAGTAATAGAAGGTCAAAGAAACATAGGAAGACCAAATATAAGATGAAAGGACTGTATTGCGGAAGACTTGAGAGAAAAGGAACTGAATGAGGACGATACGCAAAACAAAATGAGTAGAAGAAGAAAATAAAAAATAGCGACCGCCCTAAAGAACGGGAAAAACTAAAGAAGAAGAAGATGTCAGTGTCAATTGCAATTTGCATAGTTTGTTCATGAAATATTTTTACTCGAAATATAGGATCTTTTGCAAGAAAATTTATGTATAAGGCGCGTGCAGTGACGTGACTTTGCTGACTTTGGCAAGCAGATATGGGGACCCGTGTCAAAATGACAGCTATTAATTACGTCCATAACTGACAAGTCATAATTTTTCATTCAAAATTTCAAGATCTTTTTATTTCATGTGGTTTATTTGTTATAGGAATGTGGAATTCAGTTGCCGAGAAAAGGAATCATAAAATACCAAAAAATTAAATTTTGAATGTATAATTGACATTTGTCAGTTACTGACATAATTAATAGCTGTCATTCTGATATCTGCTTGCCAAGGTCAGAAAGTCACGTGATTGCTCGTGCCCTATACATAAATTTTCTTGCAAAAGATCCTATATTTCCAGTAAAATTATTTTATAAACAAAGTATGAAATATTATTTTCACATTTAATGTTATTATAAATATTAAAGAATATTCTATTATCTATACGAATTGATTGCATTTTATATTTCATATTCAATGGATATAGAGTTAATGAATTATAAAGAAATTAAATTTTATTAATCAGCCACCTATGCTATAATCATTGAAACAACTACTATATTAAGAAAATTCTAACTGAAAAGATAATGAATGTGGTAGAGATGAGGATGTTGAGATAGATGTTGGGGAAGACACGGAAAGATACAGTAAGGAATGAATGAATAAGGGAAATAACTCGAGTATTAGAAGTTTCTAGAAAGATACAAGGGAGACGATTACACTGGTTTGAACATGTCATAAGGAAAGATGTAGAATATATTGAAAGAATAATGAATACTTAGTAGTAGAAGGTAGAAGAAACAGAAGAAGACCAAAGATAAGATGAAAGAATTGTATTGCGCAAAACTTGAAAGAAAAGGACCTGAATGAGGACGACACGCAAAACAGAAATGAGTGGAATAAAAATATAAAAATTGCGACCCCTAACGAATGGGAAAAGCTAAAGTAGAAGAAGATATCAGTGTCAAGTGCCATTTACATAGTTTGTTTATGAAATAATTTGACTGGAAATTTAGAATCTTTTGCAAGAAAATTTATGGAATTTATACATAACACACAGGATTGACGGAAGGTATGGTGCTGGCCACAACAGATTTTTTTCTGTATGTATGAAGCAAATTTTATCTCTAAAGCATCAACTTCTGCAGCGGTCCTATCGAGGGAATGAGTGAGGGAACTCCTCGCTGTCGCTCGGTACAAAAAAAGTCTTAAATTAAAGTCTTACAAATGATCAATTAATAAATATTTAAATGCCTTTTAATTTAAAAACGAATGGGTATTATGAAGAACATTCAGACACCGTATGACATTATGAAATATTTTAAATAGTGTATTATTATATACACATGTCCAATTTGTTGGCGTAATACTTAAAGGCTTTTTGGTAGGACTTACTGCACAGTTTTAACAGCAATTTAGTCCTTGATGACATCATTACCAGATTATACTATCACTGCACGTGTTTTTTTCGCGAGCTTGCAAATATGAAATGAAATCATATGAAAACATCCTTATGACCTCTTCTCCGGCGTTGCCATTTTGCGGAGGCGGTAAAGTAACGTTTGTGATACAAAAATGAGATTTATATAATCGGAGGCGACAACGTGCCCCCCTTATATGTTTTGTGCAACACTAACGCCAGCGGTATATACCAGAACTAAAAACTTTTTTTGTGTGTATGGAAGCTACGTTGTCGCCTCCGACCTATTTTTTGTTTTAGGGCTTTACCTAGATGATGTCCTAAGGCCAGAACCGATGAGAATATGGAAAAACGTTGTCGCCTCCGAAGTCGGAGGTGACAGCGTCATATATGAGGTGACAACGTTTCTTCAGTATCTACTTTGGAGGCGACAACGTACCCTTTACCAATATATATATATATATATATATATATATATATATATATATATATATATATATATATATATATATATATTAAAGTAGATACTGAAGAAACGTTGTCACCTCATATATGACGCTGTCACCTCCGACTTCGGAGGCGACAACGTTTTTCCATATTCTCATCGGTTCTGGCCTTAGGACGTCATCTAAAGCCCAAAAATAAAAAATAGGTCGGAGGCGACAACGTACCTTCCATACTCACAAAAAAAGTTTTTAGTTCCGGTATATACCGCTGGCGTTAGTGTTGCACAAAACATATAAGGGGGGCACGTTGTCGCCTCCGATTATATAAATATCATTTTTGTGTCACAAACGTTACTTTACCGCCTCCGCTACATGGCAACGCCGAAGAAGAGGTCATAAGGATGTTTTCATATGATTTCATTTCATATTTGCAAACTCGCGAAAAAAAGACAGCAGTGATAGTATAATCTGGTAATGATGCCATCAAGGACTAAGTTGCTGTTAAAACTGTGCAGTAAGTCCTACCAAAATGCCTTTAAGTATTACGCCAACAAATTGGACATGTGTATATAATACTACACTATTTAAAATATTTCATAATGTCATACGGTGTCTGAATGTTTTTCATAATACCCATTCGTTTTTAAATTAAAAGGCATTTAAATATTTATTAATTGATAATTTGTAAGGCTTTAATTTAAGACTATTTTTGTACCGAGCGACAGCGGGGAGTTCCCTCACTCATTCCCTCGATAGGTCGATCGGTCCATGCGCACGGTAACTTGAGAACACAAACTTGATAAAATTGTGTATGCAGCTTCTAAAGAAAAATCGCAGATCTAGGTTTGTGAATGGGCCAAATCGGCCCAAGATATATAAGGTCATTTGTCATTACTTTGTTATTTATTAACCGATCGGAACCAAATTTAAAACGTACTTATTGTGATCAATTCCATGTAAAAACATGCTCGAATACCAAATTTAACAACTACATTTTAATTAGAAAAGTCCTTTTGGTCGTTTTTAAAATTTAGAAAATAATATAAAATTTCTCAAGAAGAGGCTATCGCCATAAAACTTTATAGGCAGAATCTAAAGTGAAATTGTAAATGAAATTTCGGCCTTACCGGTCCAAAAATATATAAGGCCCTATTGTCATTTCCCAGTTAATTATAAACCGATTGTGACCAACTTTGCAGCATGTTTATTCAATCTGAAACCATGGCCGAATAACAATTTTAATAGCAATATCTTCATTAGAAAGTGCATTAATATTTATTTAAAGCAAAAAAGGTCCTTCAACTATAACCAAAAAAGGTACATACAGTAAAAACAAAAATAGGTACAAATAATTGGGAACTAACATTAATTTTAGGATGGACCGCTGCAGAAGTTGATGCTTTAGAGATAGAATTTGCTTCATACATACAGAAAAAATCTGTTATGGCCAGCACAATACCTTCCGTCAATCCTATGTGTTATGTATAAATTCCATAGATAAATTTTCTTGCAAAAGATTCTAAATTTCCAGTAAAATTATTTCATAAACAAACTATGCAAATGGCACTTGACACTGATATCTTCTTCTACTTTAGCTTTTCCCATTCGTTAGGGGTCGCAATTTTTATATTTTTGTTCCACTCATTTCTGTTTTGCGTGTTGTCTTCATTCAGGTCCTTTTCTTTCAAGTTTTGCGCAATACAGTCCTTTCATCTTATCTTTGGTCTTCTTCTGTTTCTTCTACCTTCCACTACTAAGCTATTCATTCTTCTTTCAATATATTCTACATCTTTCCTTATGATATGTTCAAACCAGTGTAATCGCCTCCCTTGTATCTTTCTAGAAACTTCTAATACTCGAGTTATTTCCCTTATTCATTCGTTCCTTATTGTATCTTTCCGTGTCTTCTCCAACATCTATCTCAACATCCTCATCTCTACCACATTCATTATCTTTTCAGTTAGAATTTTCTTAATATAGTAGTTGTTTCAATGATTATAGCATAGGTGGCTGATTAATAAAATTTTATTTCTTTATAATTCATTAACTCTATATCCATTGAATATGAAATATAAATTGCTATCAATTCGTATAGATAATAGAATATTCTTTAATATTTATAATAACATTAAATGTGTAAATAATATTTCATAGTTTGTTTATAAAATAATTTTACTGGAAATATAGGATCTTTTGCAAGAAAATTTATGTATAGGGCACGAGAAATCACGTGACTTTCTAACTTTGGCAAGCAGATATCAGAATGACAGCTATTAATTATGTCCGTAACTGACAAATGTCAATTATACATTCAAAATTTAATTTTTTGGTATTTTATGATTCCTTTTCTCGGCAACTGAATTCCACATTCCTATAACAAATAAACCACATGAAATAAAAAGATCTTGAAATTTTGAATGAAAAATTATGACTTGTCAGTTATGGACGTAATTAATAGCTGTCATTTTGACACGGGTCCCCATATCTGCTTGCCAAAGCCAGCAAAGTCACGTCACTGAACGTGCCTTATACATAAATTTTCTTGCAAAAGATTCTATATTTCCAGTAAAAATACTTCATGAGCAAACTATGCAAATTGCACTTGACACTGACATCTTCTTCTTCTTTAGTTTTTCCCATTCTTTAGGGCGGACGCTATTTTTTATTTTCTTCTTCCACTCATTTTTGTTTTGCGTCGCGTCCTCATTCAGTTCTTTTTCTCTCAAGTCTTCCGAATACAGTCCTTTCATCTTATATTTGGTCTTCCTATGTTTCTCTGACCTATTACTAAGCTATTCATTCTTATTCTAATATATTCATTTCTCCTCATGACATGTTCAAACCAATTTAATCTTCTCTCTTATATCTTTCTAGAAACACTAAAGTTATTTTCCTTATTCTTTCATTCATTTACTTTTTATTAATACTGACATCTGTCAATTTGAATTACCTGAATATATTAGCAGTTTCCATGGTTAAGTTAGCATAGCTGACTGATTTATGAAATTTATTATCTTTATAATTCTTTAACTCTATATCTGTTGAATATGAAATATAAAATGCAATCAAATCGTATAGAGAATAATATATTCTTTAATGGCCATTTGCACAGCTTATAGTTAAATTGTTAACCGTTGGTTAAATTGACAATATCGTATCGAAACGAAACGTCAAATGAGTTCTTAAATATTACTGTCAAAATTTCGATACGCACTTTTTTTATTAACCTGTAGTTAACACATTAACTATAAGCTGTGCAACTGGCCATAAGTTGTAATAATATTTTTCAAAAAAAACTGTTAAAATCTTCAAATGAGGATACTTCCGGTTAACCAATTATAACCAAAATCTAATCAAGTCTGCATATGGTTGTAACGAAGAGGAATACGCAAGAATTGTAATTTTTTGAATTCTAGTATTGGAGATATCGCGGCCGAAACTGCGGTCACACACACACTAACACACACACATACACACACACATACAGACATCATCGTAAAAATAGTAAAATCGTATTGTAAAGACTCTAATTCAATGAAAACTCACCACCGAATTTTTTGACCAATGACAATACCTTCCTTACCTAGAGGTGACGGAAGGTAAAAAAAATATTCATCAGGCCAACAAATAAAAGATTTTATACAGAAGAAAAATATAAATCGAACCGTTATAGTTTTAAAATCTAAACTGCAACATCTAATTATACTTGCGACTAAAAATTAGTTGCTATACGTAAAACATTTTTTGCAGTTTGATACTTTTTCAATGTTTCGTTTTTTTTTTTAGAAGTTCAAGTCTTTTAATTTCAAAGCCTATCTGGTTAATTTACCAGTAGCGGATTATTAGCAGTGGCGGTCACCCATTATGTTTTACATACTTACCTCGCTGTATCCATATGAATAAAACATTCTATAACTGAGTTAATTTTTATATTCCATATGAACATATCTTATTTCACGTTGCCGAAATCAGAAAATGTGCTTTTGCCAAAAATATGGTGCAAACTATCAGTCTGTCTGTGTATTCATATTAAAAATCCAGAACGCAGATAAAGAGGAGTCTATGTGACCTCCGATAATGTGGCAACACTGTCGGAGGCAACAGCGACTACAAGGTGTACGCATATGTACAGTTTTCGGAGGTCACAGCGTACTTTCTGTGCTCCCTATATATGACCCCATAAAAACTTAAAAATCTTTTCCCCTCTCAAGGAATTCGGATTGATTATCATTTCAACACCCCATATATACATGTTTTGTCGATGTAGCTCAATGGGAAGACCCGGAGGCCAGGTCGCCTTTTCCATGTACCGGAGGCGACAAGATACCGTGTATCAATATATATATATATATATATATATATATATATATATATATATATATATATATATATATATATATATATTCTATAAATTTATAAAAATATTGAATGTCAATATATGATATTTAACTGCGTTTTTTTAAGAAAAACTGTTAAAAGTTGCAAATGAGGGTACTTCCGGTGGACCAATTATAACCAAAATCTAGATATGGAGTAAACTGGAGGAATACGAAAAAATATAATTTTTGAAATTGTAGTATTGGATTTATGCGATCCGATACGATCGTCACATACACACACACATACGCACGCACACAGACACACACAGACATCATCGTAAAAATAGTAAATTCGTATTCTAGGGACCCCAAAACGTGCTTATCCATTAAAAACTCACTATCGAATTTTTTGACCAAAAACAACACCTTCCTTACCTAAAGGTGACGGAAGGTAAAAACAACAATAGATATATGAAAACAGTTTGGAGATATATATTATATTATACTGAAAAGAAGTACAGTTATCAAAGCTTATAAAAATAAAGAATTATCCTCGATAGATTATTCACATTAAATTATGAAAATTTGAAGTAATAATGATATTTAAACTAGTAAGTAGTGCACGATATAAATCGCGATATTTAAGTTCGAAATTAATTTATCATCACAATATTATGATTCAACAGAAAAAATAGTATATTAAAGAACGAATGTCATAATTGTCATTTTATTTTGTGAGAAGGAAGTTTGGGTAACGACGCGTAGCGGAGTTGCCCAAACCTTCGAACAAAATAATCGACAATTATGACATGAGTTCTTTATACTATTTTTTCTATTTTGCGCTTTTTATGATCTTTTTAAATAAAAAATCGTAAATTCAAAATTTAGGGAATTTTGTGTTAGTTGGTAATAATGTGACATTTGAAAATTCAATTGTTTGAATTTAAAATTGTCTCGTGTTGTGTACAATCAAATTCATATCAAATTAAAAATGAATACAGACGATTTTTGTGTACTCCACCTGAAATACGTGAAATTACGGAAAATACATTTTATAATTTCAAAAACAAACAATGAAAAAAGTCAGGTTATAACCAAATGTAAAATTTTTACAAGTTACTTACATTTTATTGTATAGAATTAACTGAAAAGGATGTGAAAAGTGTAAAACTATATAATTATACACATCTTATATTTAAAACACTATTTTCTTATAAATAAACACTTAATTCTTGTTGACATTTCTCCTAAGCCGCCATTTTGCTTTTGCTTACACAACCTCTCGAACTAATTTACCGACAGAGTTCATAAATAAATAAAAATAAATTACATATTTTAAATATCAACAATTAATAGTGTTTTGAACTATTTATGCCCTAAATATATATATAAATAAAAATAAAAACCTTAATTAGTATCGTTTATTCAGTAAGGTTTGACATTTGATATTTTTTGACATAACGTTTCAGCTATGCTACCAACTTTATAAAAATAAATTGTACTAGGCTGTTACAACACTCAAACGAGCTATTAACGAACTCCTTTGGGTGCTGTTATAGCTTTGTTACAGATGCAAAATAGAAAAATACATTACAGGTTCTTACCCTTAATAAATATGATGTCAAAATACTTATTTTGATAATATAATTCACTATATTAAACACCATATTAACTTATTCATTCCATTACACAGCGCTAATTCTGATAGTTCTTGCAATTATTATAGGACGAGTGTGCGACGTTGTCACTTTTCGTCGTTCAGAAAGAAACTCACCCCTACTCAACATGTTTGGAACGTATAAATACCTGTCTTCTGAATGTAATAACATTGTTCGATGATGTCCGAAAAGACGAAACGATGGTTACATAAAAAATCTGATGTGGCCAGCACAATACCTTCCGTCAATCCTGTGTATTATGTACAAATTCCATACATAAATTTTCTTGTAAAAGATTCTACATTTTTGGTATTTTATGATTCCCTTTCTCGGGAACTGAATTCCATACTCCTGATAACAAACAAATCACATGAAATAAGAAAATTATGAAATTTTGAATGAAAAATTATGACACTTGTCAGTTATGGACATAATTAATTGCTGTCATTTTGATACGGGTCTCCATATCTGCTTGCCAAAGGCAGCAAAGTCATGTCACTGCATGCGCCCTGTACATAATTTTTTTGCAAAAGATCCTATATTTCCATTAAAGTTATTTCATAAACAAACTATGCAAATTGCAATTGACACTGACATCTTCTTCTTCTTTAGTTTTTCCCATTCGTTAGGGGGTCGCTATTTTTTATTTTCTTCCACTCATTTTTGTTTTTCATGTCGTCCTCATTCAGTTTCTTTTCTTTCAAGTCTTCTGCAATACAGTCTTTTCATCTTATATTTGTTTCTTGTTTCTTCCACCTTCTATTAATATATTCATCTCTCCTCATGACATGTTCAAACCAATGTAATCGTCTCTATTATATCTAAAAACTTCTAACACTAGAGTTACTTCTTGCTTTTTAATGATACTGACATCTGTCAATTTGAATTACCTGAATATATTAGCAGTTTCCATGGTTAAGTTAGCATAACTGGCTGAATTATGAAATTTATATGAAGTTTTTTTTATCTTTATTATTCTTTAACTCTATATCTGTTGAATATGAAATATAAAATGCAATCAAATCGTATAGAGAATAATATATTGTTTAAGTTATAAGAACATTTAACTGAGTTTTTCAAGAAAAACTGTTAAAATCTTCAAATGAGGGTACTTCCGGTTGACCAATTATAACCTAAATCTAATCAAGTCTGCATATGGTTGTAAGGAAGAGGAATACGCAAGAATTGTAATTTTTGGAATTCTAGTATTGGAGATATCGTTGACGAAACCGCGGTCACATACACACACACACACACACACACACACACACACACACACACATACATACACACACACGCACATACGAACACACATACACACATACAGACATCATCGTAAAAATAGTAAAATCGTATTGTAAAGACCCTAAAACGTGCTTATTCAATGAAAACTCACCACCGAATTTTGTGACCAAAGACAATACCTTCCTTACCTATAGGTGACGGAAGGTAAAAATCTGTTGTGGCCATCACAATACCTCTCGCGCCCTTTCCATTGTGGTATATATAAGTATTATATTTAACATTTCTTGTACACACAAAAAATTCTAATTACACCCAATTTTTATATTTTTCCAATTCATTAACGGGATTGGCGGTATTTCTGACGGGTTCATGTAATATATCTATAATTTTAATATATAATTAATAATACAATAAGAAATATTAAATATCGTTCCCAGAAAAAGCCTTCAGTACTATCTCTCAATTTTTGACACTGACATTAGTGACATTAATCTGTCAATTACAGACATTTTAATTTCTCAAGTAGTTACCATGGAGATGTTTGAGCTGTGAGCAGGCTGTGAGATTTAGTACAATAGATTATTTTATAGATTATATATCTATATATTTAAAACTATAGCAGATATAATCAAAATTTTAAATCTATCGGATAGAAGATTTTGGTTTTTAATATTTGTAATAACATACATTTTCAAAAAAATAATATTTAGAAGATATTTGTTAAAATACTACTACTTCCGGTTATCCAATTGTTACCAGAATCTGTTCAACTCTTCCCATTACTGTTAGATTGAGGAATCCGTAGTTACACAGGTCTTTAGTCTTATAGAATTTGAGAAATCGTACCTCCAACAACCTCACACACACACACACACGCACGCACGCACATCCACACACACACACACACACATACACATACACACACAGACATCATCGAAAAATGTTATTATCGAATTCTAGGGACCTTAAAACGTGCTTATTCACTAAAATCTAGATATGCGATTTTTAGTATGATTCCAATACCTCTCTTAGCGAGAGGTAAAAAGTATAATCAAGTGCAGTGTCAGTAATTTAGAATGTTATCTGCCTAGCCAGGCAACAAAAACAAGCG